>BMAW01065638.1:2089955-2143072 GCA_019974015.1 Nephila pilipes | reverse complement strand
ACAATTCAACATATTTATTGCATGAATAGAACAATTCAACATATTTAGTGCATGAATAGAACAATTCAACATATGTATTGCATGAATAGAACAATTCAAATAATTTATGTTTGACTGTCCATGCCAAACAAAGGACAAGATATAAATTAATGTTTGGAGTACGGATTGAAGCTCAAGCTTTTGACTCTTCTAAATTTGAGATTCCATTATTACACAATTGCTTAAGATATATTCTTTAGGGAATATAACTAGGTTTCTAAGTAAAGTCGCACAAAATGGATATTAAAAAAACAGTAACATCAAGGCTTTCATCTGAATGTGATTCGAAATTACGAGGTGCGTTATTTATAAATATTATAGTGTAGTTCTAAAGTAATGTTAATTAAACAAATAAAATAATGAAATACAGTCATCAGCATATATATAAAGAATTAAGCAGGTGTTTTGTAATAAAACTTAATGATTTTTCAATCAGGCATATTTACCATTATCTGTAATCATAAATCTTATTTCTTAAGAGTAGAGATATTAAATAGCTCAAATGTTTCTTAATATATTTAATAAATAAATAATTTTATTTTTAATTGATGCTTTCTAACGCTACTCGGTAAATAACAATCCTTCAAATCAGAGAGAAAACGTAAAAAAATCTAAAAACTTTGCAATTATTTAGAACAGAGAGAGAGAGAGAGTTTTCAATTAAATTTACTGACCTTTTGCTGGTATTTAAAATGTTTTTCGTTAACGTGAGATTTAAAAATTATTTATTGTCTAGAACACGCACAGAAAAAAAATTATGCAATAATTCAAAATTACCATTTAAAATATTTTTCCTTTCAAATACAAAGCCCACCCTCATCAAGGCAGCAGCTTAAAATTATTTATTGCTTTTCGATAAGGTAACAGCTTGGACAATTAGAAAAGCACAGCAAATAAAAACCGATACAATTCACAAAGCTCCTAAAACGACACTACGACATTTTTAATTCGCTGGAGAAGTTCGAGATTTATCTTAAGAAAAGGAAAAACAAAAATTACCGTTACAAAACCCTTGCCGTTGTTGAGCTAGGCCAAACAAAGAAAAATACAAAAATTCCTTTTCGTTCAAATTAAGAAGTAAAATCGAGCCGCAGCAACAAAAGAGTAAAATGGAGTTGTAAAATTGGAACATGTAAGCAGTTTCAAAAAATTGAAGCATCGCCCAAAGACTTGATAGGTGAGTAACGTACATTGTAATCATAGGAACGCCTAATGCTTGTAGCGACCTTTAACAAGAGAGGCACGATTGAAAACATACCAAAAAGCGGTGTTCAGTAGGGACCCGAATCTTCTTGTTCTCAACTGCAAAGCGGAGGTGTTTTAGTTTTTTTATTGTTTCATTGTATTTCTTTCGCTGGCGTCTTCAGCGTCTGTGATCCCATGTAAGGCTTTTACCCCAAAAATTTTTAATTCAATTTTTACGTCTTAAAAATTTATTCAAGGAGTGGATTTCGGGATTTCTTTGGAGTTATGGGGGCGTCTTTTAATTGAAATGTTATGATCACAGAGCATTCTTCATCACGTCCAAGTATTTTGTTGCATTATTGCTTTTAATTTCCAGCGTCATGTGCGTATCTCGTTACTTTGTGTTGTTGCTGTTGTTGAACAGACTTTTTTTTTTATGAAGAAGGTCGGAGGACATTATACACCGAATGAAAATTAAAAAAAGAGCCTGGATGCAATCGAAATATGGTAAGTTATTGTTGGAAGTATTTTTAATTTATGCTTTAAAAAGAACCGAATCGCTTTTCTTTAATTGGAGATTTTGTAAATCAGTTCCGCTTCCCTTCAAATTAATGAGAAAAATAAATTGCTGAAAAATGTAAAAATAAATTTATTTATGACTTAGGAAAATCTACATTTTATTTTCTATAACGAGGGAAAGTTTGAGAAAAATAATAGAACAGAATGTCATCGAACAACTAATAGCAAACATTTTCAACATAATATTTTTCTTGCAATTTAGCCGTTATTTGAATACTGCATTACTCAGTTTTAATGAAGCAAATTTGATTTTATATTACGGTAGAAGTTAATATGTAGATTCACAAAAATTAATGTCAGAGAGAGATCAGTCATATATATATAAATTGTAGCATTCTACTATTCTACTAATAAATAGTTATTTATTCCTTTCTAAAAATAATACCAAACCTCATATTATCAAAAAGCTGGATAGATATTTTCCCATCATGATTTGTTTTTAAGTTGAACATTATTTCACTAAATTGAGTGAGTACAACTTTGTGTATATAACACACAAATGATCTTTAAAGCTCTTCTCTACCATTATATTATCATTTACTTTTTCTCTGATCTGCGTAACGCACACAAAACTCGTTTTTTTTTTCTTAGATTGTTTTTAAAATAGCAGGGATATTAAAAAGCTTTACATTTTGCAATTTTCAAATTTTCCTTTTGAAAAATAGAGAATGCTTCACTGAATCCACAGATATATTATTTATAGTAATTTGATCAAGAGAATGCTAGAAAATCGAATTTTAAAATTGTGAAAAAAAATCCCACTCCGTGAAAAAAAATATCTACCTTCTCGTTTTCTTAAAATGGCAATTTTGAGGATTCTAGTACACTTTTTTCAAAATCGACTTTATCCATATTGTTCATATTTTACACATTATGAAAAATATAAAGTTATTTATATACAGAACTCATTTTTTTAATAAGCATTCACAAATTTTATGTATTGCACAATATTTGTTTAAAAACCATTTGAAATTTAAATCATATACATAAATAATACTTTTTCCTTAAAAAATTTATTAAAATTCAAATTTTGAAATTATAAATATGTTCAGTATATAGATTGTTATATGTACGAGTACTTAAAAAGTTTTTAAAGTTAAAAATACAATGAATTTTATTCGAGATGTCCCGAAAGGTAAGTAAACGAATTCACATAAGCAGATGCTAGAGTATATAGGTATTTCAATGTTAAAATAATACTTCTATTACTTTTGATTTTTTTTTAAGAAAAAGTGTGGATTACTTAAACTTTGCATAAAATAAACTCATTTTTTCTTGCCAAAGATATCTCTGTTACCTTAAAACAAATTCAATTATATTTTCGTGAAATCTAATGCAATTTTTAAAACTGACTGTTACCGAGTATGATTTTAGTTATCTGTTGATTATCGATTGTGAAAAAGACCACTAATTGATATCAATTGCAGAAAGAACAGTTTACTCTTGGCATTGCTTACATTTAAGGGAATAACATGAATTCAGAATCAAATGTTAATAAACGCACAATTCAGATGTTATTAGAAAAATGAATGTTTAAATTAAGAATCGGAACTCTTTCTTTATTTACCTGCTTTGATTATTTTCTTTGATTATTTATGCACTTTGTAACTTGTAACATTGTCTACCGCGTATTTTGCTTTAACCAACCTAAAGGGCTACTTAATACAATGTTTGATATAAAAACCTCATCTTGTGAAAGAACTATTAAAAATGTAAAGTTGTTTAAGAAGAAGTATAGCGAAAAGGGAGGAGGAGATAGAGGAGTTAGAGAAATTCATAGGAACACTATATTGTTCGAACAACTAAGAGGCAATATGCTAACCATGTATACCTGTCTCAGGTCCCATCATTTGAAGTCTACTTTAATTGGATACAGTGTTTTTAAGACGACTGTTTAGAAATAAACATACACGAAAAACTCTTCATTATAATATTTAGTTGCAGATGCGATTAGTAATCCTCTTCACATTATTAATTATCCCCGAAAGGACTATTGTTTTAGTCAACGGCTAAGTGGTCACCTGAGCACTTTTAAAAATAAACTGTTTTCAGATTACCTTTTGTGATCAATCCCTAAGCAACCAACCAACCAACCAACCAACCAATCTTTCTATTAGTCAGTCAGCTAGTCAAGAAACCAATAAGTCAACAAATTAACAAACCAATTTATTAACTAATCAACAAACCAGTCAGTCAACAAATTAACCAACCAATCTATAAACTAATCAACAAACCAATCTGTAAACTAATCAACAAACCAATCAGTCAACCAACCAATCAATCAATCAATAAACTAATCAACAAACCAATCAGTCAACCAACCAATCAATCAATCAATAAACTAATCAAACAAACAATAATCAGTCAATCAAATTTTAATTCCGTTGTCCTTTTGGTGACGAAATTTGTTCCTTCGGAGCACATTGCATAGAGCAAATGTATTTTATTTTGATATTGCTTATTTGAAATCTGAATAAAGTGGTTAAATATTTTTGGCTGATTATTATTGCGTAGCTAAATTTCTTAATCACAACGTTGACAATTCGTTACAAGCTTTTATGCTATTATTAATATAATTTGGAAACATTTCTTCGTTTTGTTAGATATGGATAAATGAAGTTTTTCGGCTGACAAAGATTTAACATTTATGGCTTCTTAGTATATAACAAAGGACGGGGGAACGAATGATGTAGAATGAATCCTCTTATGGGATAGTATAAAAGTCGGTCATTTTAAATCAAACCAGGTCACGGTAGCCTATTTATCATGGTAGTGGACTCACAGCCGGCGATTTTCGTCGAGTCGTAGGTTCGAGCCTTGATGCCGCTAAGGACCTTCCATGTAGTCGGGGCTGATGCACGTTAAATCTGTCGTGGCTCAAAGTCCTCCCGTTGGCGTAGTGTGGAAGTTAGGAGGGGTGCCAGCTCAAGTGTCGTCTTTGTCACTTGACTGAGGTTCAAAATTGTTGGTTCCGTTACCAATAATCCTTGTGTTGCTTCTAGAAAATTGTATGTATTTGTGTAAAAAGTGGGTTTAATACCCACTTTTTATCATCCGGGTAAGCATTGCTGCGTGTTAGCGCGGAGCTTATTGTAAGAACATTTTTTTCAGACACATTTACAAAATGAAGGAAAAAGCAAATGTGGCGTATCTCTATTACCTGACTCGTCCGTTATCTTAATTATAAATCTAATTACAATTCTAAAGTTCAACTTAACTCTAGGTACAGAGAAAGTAATTAAAATATGCACACAAATACAGTTCAAGAATGCAGTCTACTACTTTTCAAAGCCTTATTTATTTTACCTCAAAAAAGAAAACTGCTCTCTATTAGTTCACAAACCATCAACGAGGGTACAAACAAATTCTGTAAAAGATCAAAGATTACTCTTACCGGGATACGATGCAAGTTAATTCTCAAAAAAGAAACTTCAAACAGGCAGCTTCAGGCCCTGGTCCCTGTAGATCATATCCGAGTAACTCCCGAAACACTGTTCAAAGCCTTCCCACTTTTGCTATCTTTCTACTACCTAAATCTTTCTATTACCGCAACTTTTCTATTCTCAGATTCAGTTCTCTGTCGCTTTTATGTGATTTGATAACATCTCACTACGATTAAGATTGCATAATTTGCGTAGCCACGTTCCTTTTAATTTGAAAAGAGCTGGAGACTTAAATAAAATGCGAGAAAGAGCAACCGTAGTTGTTAGTTAAAGGGTGTCAGGACCCTTAACTTTCAAAAAATGTGTCTAAAATGCTGTCTTTTTTAAGCTTCTGTATTATGCGTGAAAATCAACTCTAAAAGGATGAAAATTTTCTTGTGAGTTTTAAATGGTTTCATATGTGTTATTTGATAGTTAAATTTAAAAATTTATTTTTTAAAAAAAAGTTATTGGCTGTATTTTGAAGACTTGAATTTTTTTTTTTCTTCGAGGAATGTGAATTTCACTTCACTTAAAATTTACAGATAAAATATTGTTCTAATATCACAAAAATTATCTTAAATTAAACTTAACATTTGCTTTCAGGTGCTGAGTCTATTTTATTTTCAAAATATTTTTTTTTTTATTTTTTTAAAATAATTTTTTTTTAAAAAAAATAAATTTTTTTTTTTTTTTTTTTTTGTGCAATTACTTTGAATTTAGGTTTAGGTTCTAGAGAACAATAATTAAAAGACATGTACAAAGTGTCAGCCATTTCTACGTTTTACATGAAAGATGGAAAAAGTATGTTTTGAGAAAAATGATTTTCAAGATAGAAATTTGAATAATTTCATACCTAGACACACACTATAATAGCCGATATAAAATGTCTCTCATATAATAATTAAGTCATTATTTTACAAATACACATTATATATAGAGAATATTGACTTAGTTTAATTCCCTTTGTAGGCCACAAATGTCATAAATAAAGCCTGTTGCAGTTATTTCGACATTTTTGGTGTTTTAAAATATATACATATTTACAAAATGTAACAGTACTATTGACTTAAATTTATGTTTCAGTTACACAAAATAACTTTTTAAAGGTAATTTACTGCCATCATTCATATTTATATAATGCATTCTACTTCATCTGTCTAGTCTAAAATGTAAAAAGACTAAAAGAAAAAAAAATCGAGAAAAAATACTGTAAAGCTAAAATTTTGAAAAAATTTAACAAAATTAATTTTTAGTTATTCATATAAGAAAGCCTTTATAATTATAAGAAAAAATCCTTAATTTTAACAGTCTCCAGCTACAAATGACAGTCCATCTACATATCTAAAAGTAATCTATACTTTTGATTTCGTGAGAACAATTAGCCTTTAAATGTGAGTTCACTTTGAATGGCTATATCTTTTCAACTAAAGGACTATCAAAAAATGGTTAATATAAAATTATCCAGAATTAGTTAAAAAAAATATTATTTTCATAACATAAAAGTATTATTTTCAAAAAAAAAAAAATCATTTTTTTGAAAGTTTTAAGGCTCCTGAATCCCTGAAAGAAAAGCTTGCGAATAGCTCATATTACAAACGCAACTCTGGATTTGAGATTATATATTTACTTCTTTTCAGCCTAATTTTTCAAAACTTTGTAATTCAGTACAATCTCAAATATCCCATATTTTTTTCTTTTTTCCACGCTTTGTGTTAACTTTTTTGCTTTCTACAAAAATAAAAACTATATAATGAACAATAGACCTGTTAATTTAATTCAACATACATCTTTTTGGAGAAACTTTTAGAATGTATAATGGGTGAAATGGATTGAGGGAGGAGATGCCTGGAAAGTTGAGGGTACTCAGAAAGGAACTGAGGTAGATGGGAGTACGCTGTCTGTAAAAGGCTGGAAGCTTCTGCACTACCACCACCATACTAACTTTTTTCGTAACTGTCGAGATGTCATTGATAATACAAGTTATGTTAGACAGAAACTAAATGAATTCACACTTTCAGATTTTCTGTTTATACATATGCCCTGAGAATTCAAATGCTTTTTTTTTAAAAGAAATATTGATTTTTTACGCATTAATTTTATCCTCGTCGCTTTCAATGGGTAAAAATTTCCAAAGTGATCAGTTATTCAACTTGTGAACATGAGTGGTTTCTCTTTCTTCTTCGTGGCTGCGATAGCCTTGTGGTCATGTTCGAGTATTCGCGGCCGACGTGTTTCGTCAAGTCGGGGTTCGAGTCTTGAAGCCACTCAAAACTCATCCTGTTACGGGGCTGATTCGCGTGAAATTTATCGACACTCAAAGTCCTTGTGTGAAAGTTTGGAGAGGGAGGTGCCAGCTCTTGTATTGTCCTCATCACTTAACCGATGCTCAAAATTACGAGGTCCCTCGCTAATAGCTTTCGTGTTGCTTTTAAGAGTGACGTTTATGAACAATCAATCTCTTTCTTCCTCTATGTGCGAGTGTGATGTACATATTTAAACGAATGGCCATTCTCTTAGGATTATGTAAAAGTTTTTTCTTTAGTTTATATTCTTTTTAAATCAAAATTTCTATTTATGCATGAGTTGAAGAAGCTATTTTTCCTCGTTAATCTATATGTTCCAGACAATTTAGCATCATATCGAATCTATATATAGTTAATTGTTTTAGTTACCAAATTCATATTAACAAGAAAACAAAAAATTCTTTTGCATTAAATAAAGCGTAAAATTAATAAAGCGTATTTTGCATTAAATTATTCTCTTTTAAAATAATGTCTTACAAATCAGATGTATTTATTTTACGTTGAAATTATTCATTATTATATCTGCGTGGCATTTTCTGTATTTTAATTTCTGAAAGAAAATTAAAAATGTCAATTGAGTTTTACCACTATAAGACATAACTCTTAAAATACAGAAATTGCTATGTATTACGCAATCGGGATATATTGTAACTGTAAGTAATGATCATTAATTGATGATAACGTTAGCTTGTTTTGTAAATGATAGGTTATTCTGTTGTGTAAGACTTTCCATTGCGTATATTTATCAATATTAAACCATTTGTAGAAACTACATATTTTCACTTTTCTACACAGTAGCGGATTTTAAATATGACATTAACTTATGCACCTTATATCTGAGGGGGGGAAATTATCCAATTTTTTATTGTTGTGGGAAGACAGCTTCAAAATAACTATAATTTTTTTTTTTTTTTGATTATTTATACAATAACTTAATAAAACTTAAATACGTGATTTAATTTTAGAATGTTGTAGAGATTATCCACCCAAAAATGTTATAAAGACGCAAGTAAAATCTATATAAGGCACGATCCAGTTTAAGATTTTATTTTTATCTTCACTGAAAAAACAGAAAATGTTATATATTTAGACTTATTTAATTAAAACAGCCCATCAATTATTAACAACTGTTTTCAAACGTTTCCAACAATAAGTCGGCTAAACAATAACAGACTTCCTGTCTTTATTATTTTTCTCGCATCTCCCTCAGAATCTGCTGTTTTTAGCCCCTTTAAAGATTCCTGATTTCTGGAAATGCATGGTAATACGTTTGGTTCCACTCCTCCCCCTAATCCATCATTTAGACTCACCCGAAATTCCAAGTAGACCTTCAAAAACTCTTCTTCGTTTTTCAGGGATTCGAAAAGATGGGTGAAAATAGGGGATCTCGTCTCATGCAGTCTTTGTGAATATACTTGAGGTTCCTAAAGATCTTTTTTAGGTGAAGTATCGATGTTCATTCCAGAAGCTGATCTAATTTTAGATAGTGAAGTCTATGGCTCAAAACAGGATTGCTTGAAAGTTTCGAAGTAAACAAAATATTTGTTTGAAGGAAGAATGTAAGATCTAATACCATATCCATTAGAAGTGAGAAAGATATACTTGTGTTCTTAAAACTGATAGAAATTTACTCTCCAGATTTTTTGTACATAGCATGTATTTCGATACACAGAATGAGATGTCATAGGAGTTTAATTTGAAAGCCACTGATAAATTTAAAATCTATGTCCAGTCACGTATTAAAAGAATTAAATTTACTGGCAATTTCAATAATTTTCCACTTAAGAAATATTTTTAGGAAGTAATGTGTATTATCAAGTATCGAACAGACCATTTAGATACAATTTCACCTGGCTTTTAGCTGTACTCTTTTAAGTATTCGATGTAATTAATTAACTAAAACAATGTCATATTTAATTTAAAATAAAGTGATTTTAATCTCATATAAGATTTTTTTTTCGCGAAAAGAGGTGTTTCAGTTCTTTTAGTAGCGTGCGACATTAGTGGACGAAATTTGTTTCACACAATGTTTACAAGTGACTCACAGCATGAGATACAATTAATATTAACGGTTATGGCTTCTTTATAACCATAATTATTTTTAAAAATGGCAAATGGCTAGGAAAAAAAAAAAGGAGAAAATGAGTGTTTTTAAGAGATAATAATTATATATTTAAGTAAAATTATTCTGAAAAATGTTCGTAACAATCGTATTCAATAAATTAATTCTAAATCTGAGGTGGAAAACCCTACGAGTTAGAATAGCATCAGACTTTAGAATGAGTTCAAACTTTTCTCAGTAGATGTGCTTTTATTTATATTCTTCATCATCCAATTTACCAACAAAATAATATTTCCTGATCGTCAACCACTGCTGGAACATGACTCAGTTATAAATATCAGTTTTGTTGCTGCTTATATGCAATTTCTACTTTTTTACAACTTCGTTTATCTTATTCAGTTAATGTAGTTTGATTTATCCAACTGATTGCCGTCTAAAACTTACTGAAACTTTAAAAATTCAAAAAATAATATAATTAGCAATTGGCATTTTTTAAAATATTTTACACTTTTAATTGTATCTAATTTAAAAGTTTTCACTTATTACCTTGTTAGGCTATCGATAAATTAGTGTGACTTCATAGGGTTATAAATAATTGACGAAACCATCCATATTGAAAAGATTTCCCATCTCAGATTCACAAATATAAAGGTACAAATATATTATGCAATCGTTAATAAGATCTGGATGGCCTTAATAAATGAGGATACTCATCAAGAACTCTATGTTGTTCTCCAGACCGAACCAGTTGATCTTATTTATTAAGGACAATTTCAGCACATCCTTCTGCGATGTTTCAAATTCAGTTTCTGCAGGAATTCTTTTTTCCTTCAACGTAATGAGAATTTGAGTGCCTTCACATCAAGGAATTATACAACAAAATATCACGATTTAATAAGGAACTGTTTCTTAAAGACACAGTTAGGAAGAAGATTATGCATCTGTAATTAATGCAATAATCGACATAATTAGAAATTCGAGAGCTGCGACATCTAACTGTGTTACTAATTATTTCACACTCTGAAATTCAAAATATATTGGAAAAAGAAGGAACCACGAATGATGACAAATGAATAATTATTGGACGAAACAGATTACTCTCTAACAGATTCGATATGTTCTGCGGATATATAACAAGACGGTTGTTTCGTACCTAATGTATGTACTAGAGTGTAAAAATGGTAATGACATAGAAATTTTTAAGAAAACTGATAGCGAATCGATAATATTCAAACAAGAATTTAAAACTAGCAGATTTTAGCTGAGCTTTTTTAAAGCATTTTAATGAAAGCAAAAACTATTTGATATACCACACACACACAGTCCTACTGCAGAAAAATTTAAATCTATAGAAAAACCTAATTTATCATTGATTGGATAATTTGTTCCTTAACACTTTGCAAATTTTTAGTATTGTTGTATATGCTTTGAATTGAAAATGATTTCATTAAATTTAAGAGCTCATCATTTCTTATATTTAATTGATATAATTTATATTCACTTTATTCACATTTAAACGTATGATTTTTCCAAATTCGAGAACCTCCACTGATTCAAGTTAATGGCTATTATAATGTCTTGGTCTGAAACTATATATTTTTAAGGAGGAAATGAATTATAACCTTAATCAAATGCATAAGGGTGAGAGAGGGTGAGAGAAAGAGAGAGATTTTGTGTAGAGGATTGATTATACTAATGTATATCTGGCAGATCTTGTTAAAGGCTTTGAAATTTTAAAAAATTACGATAAATAAATATGGCTGTTTTCACACAAGACAACCTAAAAATGCACAATTTCTTCAAATTCTTGAAAAATAAAATATTACTTGTGGTATATTCCACCCAAATACCTGTCCGTTTGGAATTACTTTAAATTTAACTTCTTTAACGCTAGTATGCTAGAGGAGAAGCGAAAATCGCTTAGCTGTATTTTTTGACTTCTTTATGATTACAAAAGCCTTCACTAAAATCAATTAAGTGCATCGTTTTTGAAGGTATTGATGTCCGATGCATCTTCCTTTAAAGTAACGAATATTCTTATTTTCCAAAGACTTTGGGGATGGAGGGGAGGGGGAGGACTGACTAACTTGTGGTTCAATTTTACAAATATTTCAGTCAATAAACCAATTTCTTTGGAGAAAAAAAAATCGAAAGAAAATAAAATTAGGCTTATTTCTTTAAAAGTTTTTTTTTTTTTTACTTTAAATCATATACAAGTCTTAAATATTTTACTAATAGATAGCTTGCAAGTTTTCTAAACATAATATCTGAAGGTTTGTCAAGGTTCAGTAGGAACCTACAACAATTTACAAAGGCTTTCGCTATCTCTCGGTTCCACAAAAATATAGAATGATGGAAGTTCTTTTATAAATTAGTGTAAATTGTTTATGATGCAAAGAGTTTTATTTGTAACAAAGATTTCAGGAATAAAAAAAATACATTACGTTTATTCTCTCTCTAATCAAATAATCACACTACTCCAAAAACTTACGAAGAACATGGTTTCAACAAAACTATGCAAATAAGTCTACCGTACGTCAACGTTTAATTATGTAAATACGTCTATGTTAACAGAAATCAGCACAGAAACAGTGTAGAATGCAACAGAAGTCAAATGAAGACAGTTTCTATTTCAAATCAACGTTCTCGACATTAAATACCAATAAAAGTATATAAGTGTTAAACTTGCAGAGTTTCACATACGTCTCTTGTTTTCACTGTCTCATTCGTAAAACTCAAATAGTTTTTTATTTATTTGTCTGAAAAAATTTCACAAAAAATGTGATTTTTGGGAATCAATGATATGAAGAATTCTCTATAGACTAAAAGTCAGACAAACACAGAGACGCGTGAATGAATCAATTGGAATGACAAGGAATGTCATAGCCCAACAACGGGCTTAATTACAAGATATAGATAATTTGCAAACATCGACCAGGCTAAGGTCTTCCACATGTTAATACAGCAATTTACAACCGGTATCCGATACCAACAGCTCGTTGACTCATAACATGCAAAGACACTTTGATGCATAAACTGCTTCTATAAGCAATAAGATGAACCGTGCCCAGCCAAAGAGTCCAAAATGGGCTTCATTACAGTTACTTCTTTGAAAATAAGTAAATAGTGTGTATTCCTTCGATCTCAACATACCGTAGGATTCGTAAATAGATTACTGAACATAGAGATTGGACTCAATATGAATGGAGTCAAATATTTTTCACTGCAGATTCTTGAAACAGTCAATATATTTTCTGGTATAAAAAGAAAGGGGAACTCGAAATCTCCTCTTTCGTACATTTAATATGTTCTTAATAAAAGGTCTAATATAACTCAATTTGTTGAGAACAAGCTTGAAACGGAAGCAGTACAGTGTTTGGAATGATTAGTATGTTTTTCTGATTTATCCTGAATCCGATCTAATATGTTTGGGATACACTCAAACGATGTTACAAGATCGATGCGTCCGTCGACTCTGCAGATTGCCCTTCTTGAATGAAGCGAAAAACAGATCTTCCTATGGAAAAGACATTTCCCAGTTTCTTCTGTTCGAGAAATCACGTATTATTTAAATAATGTTCACTATATTAAAACAAAGCTTTTTTTTTTCTTATACAAATATCCAATTTGGTGTTTTAGAGCTTTTTTTTCATGTTTTCGACATTATTTCAAGACATTAAAATTAACATGCATCAATTTCCATAAGAGTCGCCAAAACGAAATTAGAACTTTTCAGCGTGCGTCGTCGCTTGAAGAGACAGAATGTTTTGCATGACGTAAAAAAACTGCTCTGGATAGTAGAAAAATATACAGTATCGTTGGAACGATTCAGTTGTCTCTGAGAGTCGATGAAAGCAAGGTAATCGCGAACGGTTAGATCCTGGATGCCTTCAAAAGTAGGCGGAATATCTCTCCCGCTCTTCAGTGTTCCGATCATGCAGTGAGTTTCGTAAAGGACGAACGAGTTCAGACGACTGACCTCGACCAGATCAGCACACATGGTCATCACCCAAGAAACGATCCTGATTGCGTGCAATGGACAATCTGGAGAGCCAAAATCAGTGAATTACTTCGCACGAGATAGTACCAGCACTGTCTTCGAGCAAAGGAACCATTCGCACGCTTCCCGAAAGTTAACACAATCAGCTACTGAGACCCCATGCTTAAACTTGAAGCAGCAATGAAGAATCTTCGACGTTACATGTCCAAAGGGATTATTCTGATGCATGACATTACCCACCCTCATGTGTCTACTGCATGCAAAGATTTGTCGCAACGATTTCGAAGGGAAGTCCTAGAGCAACCCCCTTATTACCCTGACTTCTCACCTTATTCTCTCAAGAAAGCTCTGACAGGACAACAATTTGCAAATGACAATGCAGTTCGGATCGTCATCGAAGAATTACGGAGGCTCTTCATCCTGGATATTCATCATCTCGTGGACCGTTGGGACACCTGTATCAATCTGCAAAGCAATTATGTGTATCCATTATGTTCCTTATGTATCATTCGTTATTCTGAATTATTAGCATACTACTACCATTAAATCCTTCTTCAAACCGACAGCAGTTCCAGTTTCATTCGAGCGACTCTTATATGCATTTTCTGAATAAAGATTTGTTATATATTTGTACTTCTCCCATTTTATATTCTTACGTGGATTCCATAGTGGTTTTCTCCACTGGTTTGATTTATGTTCTAACTACTTTAAAAAGTCTTTAATTATTAATTAAAAACCATGTTGCTAATTTCATATTCAACTTTCAGACATATTAATCTTTTAAATTTCATCCTTTTTAATTTTAAATGATAGAATATTTATGAAGTGCACTCCCAAAAATTTGCATCATAGAATAACGCAGAAATCAGACACCAAATATTTCTTTTAAAAAATAATTTATTGCTATTTGGTTGGAAAAAAAAATTCTGTAAAAGACTAAAAGCCATTTCCAATATCCTACCTGTCCTAATTCAGATATAATTAATTTAATGTAACAGTGTTGAAAGGTTTTTCTGAACCCTTACTAGCCTTTGTATGCAGTTTTATTACCTAAATGTAATTTATAGTTTTGAAACTGAACTGTAGAAACTCTGATAATTTTAATGGCTGACATTTTATCCCTTCTTGAAAATCTACTATTTTTTTTCCATCTATAGATCCTTTTATCTGAAAAAATAATCAATAAGCAAAAAATTATTTATATCACACATTTAAATTAAGATATTGCCCTTTATATGTGAAAAATAAACCTTTTATTCATTTTTTTTTTCTCAATAAATCATGCTTGTGTTCATAGGTTTGTATATTATTCATGCATCAATTTTGTAATTCAACTTATAGAAGTTTAGATAACTAATTTAGAAAACAAACAATATCATGTCATTGGGAAACGCGGCATTATTAATTTCTTAAAAGTTAAGTTACAGGAATTTAGTAAATTATATTTAAAAAAAAAATTTTTTTATTCGACTGTATAAAATGTACTGATTTTGTAACGTTTAACATTTTTATTGATAAGCTTGTCGATTGTTAAAATAATTGTTACTTGTACGTTCTAAAGAATAAGATAAACGTAATTCATCAGAATTTTTTTTTTAACATTATTACGGGGGAAAGAAAATTGGTAACAAAATTGTAGCTAAATTTTATTTCATAACAAAAATTCGAGTATTGCATGCTCTAACGATATTTATTGAGAAAGAATATGTATTTTTCTTACAATTCGTAAGCAATGTAGATTCAGCTTGCTAAAGGAATAATAAGCAACTTTATTTAAAGGAATAGTGATATTACATAATAGAGTAGTAATAATTTTAATTTCTTGCGGAAACTGAATAAATATATGAACAAGGAATAACTAAAGAAGTAAATGTATTTCGTGTTAATTTAATTACAACATATTCTTGTGCACATTATATGAAAAATCACTGAACTGAAAAAAGTAAAGAAAGTCTGATTACGAAAATTTTATGTCTGGATTACTACATTAAGTTATATGTACTGTAAAAAGGCTACACTTATAATTAAGCTATATGAACTGCATTAAGATCCACTTATAATTAAGCTATATGTTCTCTAATAAGGTCACTCTTATGATTCAGTTATATATACTCTGATAAGGTTACATTTTAATCAATTAGATGTTCGCATTCAAAAATTCAAACAAATATATTTATAACATGTGCAAAGATTACTGAAAATATTACAATTATTTATGATAATTTCAAACTTTTTAAGCTAGAATAAGTTTTAAGTGGTAACAAATTCGATCTAGTTGAGAGCTTTAAGAATTTTATAGAGATAACTTGTAAATCCTGTTAATTTTGTAATCATAGCAGGAACATGAAATATGGCTGATTAGATTGAACATGGAAAGTAATAAGCGAAGATCTTATCAAGGGCTAAAGTCTTATCTATATTAAATAAATCTTGAAGTATTACCGTTTTAAATGAATTTAAAACGAATAAAATTGCAGTAATGAAAAGAAAAAAAATGTTTTCCTCAAAATTTGAATTCACCCAGATGACCTCATCTGATGACCAAAGAGGCTGCAGTTTTCTCCACCTCGCGCTAAGAAATACCCAAGTTCATACAGGACTACAACCTCCATCAAAATGAAAGAAGTGAGCTGTCTAGGCATTAGTTTCTTAATACAGTCTAACCCCGTTAACACGCGGAAGTCAGGATCTATGGTTACTAAACTGAAGGTTAAGAGAAACGCAAGTTATAGTATTAATGTGAACTGAGCGACCGACCGTTTGTTTTCATTTTCAGGAGAAAAAAGATATGTGGGAATACACCTTTTTCCTTCACTATAAACTAAGGTACTGTTCACATGTAATTGACGATGGATTGAAAACATTTGTAGGACTTAAAATATTATACTTTTTATAAGTTTAAACTGTTATTTTTTATTTAAGGATAATTATAAGACGATGCACGCTTCAAATAGTTAAGGCTGATTTTGCAGACTAAATTTTTTTCAATTCTACCTGACGGGATTGATTATGTTCAGAATAACACAGCTGATCTATATTTGTGATTTTAAATAGTCTGCATTTATGTAATTTTTGGTAATTCGCTCACTGGATTGAAGCTCAAACTTCCAAGGTCCGTCGTCAACAGTCACAGTGTTGCTTCAAAGTGCGACGTTAATAATCAATCAATAAAAAACCAATATACAAGTCAATTGTCTGTTACAAAAGTTTATTTAATAAAATACTTCTTAAAGTATTTAAAGAAAATTGAATATATTATCTTATAAACCAATCCTTAATGAATGATTGGTTTTACTAGAATTTTTTTTCCCTTCATCTTTTGAATGGCAGATCTTTGCTGGCGCCTTTTCCGATATCTCTTGTTCAAAATAACTTAGTAAAACCTCTGAACCTACAATTTTGAGTCGGCATTTCTCATATATAAAATGAATGAGTCATATGAATAAAATAGGGGGGGGGGGTAATCTTTTCTTTTAACATGAAGTCGTGACGTCATCCGAACAAAAAATAAATCTGCCCTTCACAAAAAGAAAATTAGAATTATGATGCCCCAATGCTTATCCAGTAAACCGTAATAAAATCGCGTGTTACGGAACTACGTGTTAACGAGTTTTGACTGTGTTCCATAATATATTCGAATGATCTGCTACAGAGCACTTTTGCAAAAGAGCATGCGTAATAAGGTGCGACAACTAAATAGCCGGATAAGGTGCGGACCCTAGCCGTTAGGCTTGATGTGGAGGAGTAGGAATGGAATGTAGTTGACCTTGATGCTTTTGGTGCACGTGGCACGTTATTCCATCCCTCTATCTAGTTCAATTTGTTTTTCATCCTTGTTTGAGTAAGACGTTGTTGTGTCGAAGTGCCGCGATCATGATTAGCTTAGAAATTGAGCAGCGCATAAATTTTATATTAAAAGAAAAAAAACTGAAACTGAATGTTTTAAATAGTTAAAGGTGGTGTTTGGAGATAATTATATACTACGTAGTCAAATTTTTGAAGGGCACAAACGATTTTCGGAAGGTCTGGATGTTGTTGAAGATGTTGAATGTTCTGGTCGACCTGTGACATCAAGAACTGATAAAAACATTAAAAAAAATTAATGAAATCGTGCATAAAGACCAACGTTTGAGTGTTCGGCTGATGTCAGATGTTAGGAACATAGACAAAGAGACAATAAGAAAAACTTTGACTAAGGATTTGTATATGACGTAAGTTAGCGCAAAACACCTAGAAAACGCGCCGGCTCATAATGCGCTCTCTGTGAAACTGTACTTGGTGGTCAAATGCATTACTGTGCTCTAACATCGACAGTACTCGCCAAATCTTGCACCAAGTGACTTCTACCTGTATCCAAAAGAGAAAAGTATAATGAAGGGAACACATTTTCAGTCTGTGGAAGAGGTGAAGGCAAAAACGGCAGACTTGCTGAAAAAGGTGGCACCTCATGACCTGCAGCACTTCTGTGAACAGTGGAAAATTCGTATGTAGCAATGTATTGATAGGGAAGAGGAGTATGTTGAAAGGGACTAAAATGTATTTGTGTAATGTTTTCAATAAAGCTAATTTTTAAGACTAGTCCGATTATTTAACTGTCACTCCTTGTAAATGATAACGAAAATATGAACTACATTCTCATGCGCCAAGAGAACAAGATGTTAAGAGGATGTGAGGAAAAAAAATACAGTAGATTATTTTCGAACTTTATATTTTAAGCAAATTCTTAACAGGTTTGCCTGAATCCATTGCATGCGTATAACATTTCTCATATCAGTTTTTTTCCTTCGTAAACATTAGCGTCAGAATTTGTGGAGAATCACTAAAATAATGATACACAAACTCTGGATTTTTTGCTCTCTTTCAAGGAATTATTTTTTAAAAAAAATCGTTGAAAGCAACCGAAAAATAAAATGAAAATTAAAGCACTAGATGTCTCAAATAAACCAAAAACTTTTGAAAAAAAAAGGATAACTATTAGCTAAAAACAGACTATTTAAAATCCTTATAATTTCCACTTCTAAAGATAATACATATTTAAAACTAAAAAAATATCAAATAAAATACAGCAACCCTCTTACATTTGAAGGAAGTAGAAATATAAAAATATCCTAAGCAAAATTAAATATTTAAAAAGACAAAGATGTTCTATTTAGATTAGTTTGCTCTTCAATGGACACGATCATAGAAAAAGTTTTTTACCCCAAATTCTTCAATCACATTCCTTAATAAATATTTTTAAAAAAGTCTCATAACAGGTTCTAAAACTCCTACATCCTTGTAGCTTAGGAGATTCTAATTAATTATTGTCTGCCCTAAACTCAATATAAAAAAACAAAGAAAATATATCAAAATAAAAATAGCTATTTAAACTAGAAACTTGAATCATAACTACGTAGATGTGATATCAGTATTTACCTTTTAAACAAACGACGTAAGTTTTTTATGTTATTCATTTCAAATTTTGACAGTTACGAAGGTTTTATCTTTAAGTGTCCACCCCTCTTTCAGAAGAAACATCTTGTCCACACGAAAGTCAACTCCTTGATCTCTAAACAGATCTGAAGAGGAAACAATTGCCTCCAATCAATACCGAAGATGGTCATACCCAGCGGGCGTGTCTAGAGACGATTTTTTGGTTATAAGGTCAGTGTTTATGGACTTGTCTGTTATGATGGATTGCTCGTAGCCTCAGGTGTAAGAAAAAAATGCCCAGACACCACGCCTTCCGATAAGGCATAGGGAAGACATTGATGATATAGTTCCATGAACTCGAGGCTTGTGCTATGGAATCTTTTTTTTTACCACGAAACTTTTTCATACGAGAAGATGTATAAATTGAATGTTCTATGTGTTACAATTTTGAACTGTTGATACATGGTTCGATTTTTATTTGATACTATCTTTGGCATCGTATGTTAATATTAAGCCGTAAACTTGTTTCAAAAATTTTAGAGACTTCTTCTCCCAAGCTCTTTACGGTGTTTAATGTACATTGTACACTAATAACTCATTCTCTCTTTCTCTGACACACACACACACACGTGTGTGTGTGTGTGTGTGTGTGTGATATTGCTGCCGTCGAAGTTACTTGATGTTAGTTGATGCTATTTGCTCTTTAATTAGAAAGAAAAGTTTATGGCAATTATTGTTCAATTACTTGTTTATTTCATCATCATGTTCAATTAGAAATGTTGGAATAATTTAATATTATAGGTACTGACCACCTTATGACTAAGTTGCACGGCTTATGCCACAAGTGTCTTTAAAGAAAGACAAAAACTAAAGTGATTCGTTAGTTGGCAGAGAGTTTTTAATCATGAGAAAAGAGGCTTTATTTATTGCTTATAAGCAATTAAAATTAGTCTCAGTATGTTATTAGTTAAACAAATTACTTGCGACTTTTAAAGGGTAAGTTATATTAGTTTAAATGTGGAAGTCAAAGTAGTTTTAATATTAAAAGACTAACATTACAAATTTTTAATTTAAGAAAAAGAGGATAAATTTAATTTATCACCTTATAATATTATAAGTTGTGTTACTCGTTTATAAGATTAAGTGTGTACCTTCAACAATCATGTTGATTTGTGTTGTGAGAATAGTGACATTACACATCAGTACTTTAAAATACTTTAAAGATTTCTAACTATTTTAATAACCCTTTTGTGGGCTATATTACTTAAGATTATGTATTTGCACCTTATATTTTTCTTTGTTTATTTAGATTAGAGAAAGGGTACTATATATAAGTTTTCAGTATGCATTAATACATATTTCAGAGGTTTAAGTTTCTTGACACTTCTATTTTTGGTGTTAACCAGGTTGTTGCAAAGTAATTTGTTGAGCAGGAGGGTGGATCCTAAGAACATAGTTAACTCCAAATGTCTGTCCAAAGCTGGACGCAGCATTTTAAATTACTGATGTTTCCCTTTTGCATTTTCTTTGCATTAGTTTCTTGGCTTTATTATTGGGCTTTTACGCAGTAAAAGTTTTTGCTTAATTATTTCTTATGATTTGAATTTCCTTTTTGCTTTATAAAATATATAAGGAAAACTGTATTATAATTATTAACTAAACATAATTTGTTTTCACATGTGCATAAATTACAAAACATATGCAATTAAAAGACAGATATTAAACAACTATATATATATATATATATATATATATATATATATATATATATATATATATATATATATATATATATATATATATATATATATATATGAACTGGCTTTTTTAAATATTCAGTAAAAATTATGAATAGATCTTAATATTTATTATAATTTGGGGGGATTTTGAACTTTGTTGATATTACATGGCATTCTAAAAACAATAAGGCGTCCTCTAGCACATGTACGAATAACATATAATTTTCATTTCCTCATAGGATAAACTTTATGGTCGTTTGCACTAAGAAAATTATTAAAATTGAATTGGTCAAGTCCTTATAATTTTTAACATGCTACTTACCTATATGGTCAAATCATAAGAAACTCTAAACTACTAGAGGCTGTTTTCGTCTTATATTAAAAAATAGAATTCAAATTCGGAACACTTTTTCACAAAGAAAAAGGACTCATTTTTAATATGAGCTGGTTTGTTTATAATCTTATTCCTTGTTTATTATACTGTGTGCTATGAAACAGAAAAACCTTTCAAGGAATACGTAATTTGTTTCTTATAAAAATGCATACTAAAATAAAATGTGTTTTCCGTGTACACTTGTGATGTTACAAAATATGATATTAATATTAAACCATTTGTCAATCTGTAAAGTGATCTGAGTGTTGATTTTATTCTTTAACTGTAGGTAAAAACAGTCTTTACAATGCACTTTACTATACAAAACAAAAAACGCACACACAATTTATTAGTTTAACTTACAAATTGATTCGTTCATTTGGCATGAGTTCATGAGGAAAATATCAGATATACTTTATAAAAGAAAAAAAAATCTCAGATTGCAAAGGAAATACATTGTTAAATAATATGTGGTTTTTTCTGTACACTAGTAAAATTAGAATATGATATTAATATTAACTCGTTTTTTAAACTGAAAAGTGTTCCGAATTATGATCCTGTTCTTTAAATACAGGTGAAAACAGTTTTAAGTGGAAAATCAAAAATGTATATTCGAGAAATACATATGTGACTTTATACAGTAGTCAGTTGCGGAAGATTTATCACAATCTTCTCAATTTTTATTTATTTTTTCGCCTTTTTTAGAACAACAGAACAGGAGTGAGCTGAAAAAATTATTTCAGCCGGGTTATCTTAATAAAGAGTCCGTTCCGACTTTTTTAAATAGAAGTAATTACTCTTGAATTTAATTTCCAACTCTATACCATATTCAAGGGCCTACATAACAAGAAATATTTAATTTAAACCTAATTTAAATTAATTATTATTACTTTTTTCTTGGTTAATTCCAGGATATTTTCTTCAATTATTCCATGAAATCATAATTTTTATAAAGTGAATTTTTTCGGATTCTCTGAGATATTTTGAATCCTGAAACTCATTGTTTTCCGTAGCTAAAATAATTCTAAGCTAGTTTTCTACCTAAATTTCCGTACCGAAAATTTTCCTTCCCTTTAAATATCTGCCCAAAACTCTTTCCACTCATTTTAGAATGAATATGTTTCCAAAAATTTCGAATGCATTTTTTCTAACTGATTTAGTAGTAGTAGCTAATTGCAAATGTTGTTTGATATAATTTCTACATTACTGAAAGATATTTTTTTTCAGATGATCATCATATTACATTATGGAGAAATTACAACTCTTCTTACGATTCAATTATATAAAATGACATTGAGAGTTAATATATTCTATAAAGCTAATTTATGTTTATATAAATGTATAAGAAAGGGGGGGATGACTTTTCATTAAATGTTATTTATGATGGAAGAGGGAAGACATTGATTCGTACTAATGTGAGAAAATGGTTTATTTATGGTTTATTCAGAAAACATTTATCATGATTAACAGTTTTATATGATCTTTAAATGATAAATACTCTTAATGATATTTTCCATTTCTTAATCTAAACTCTTTTGTAATAAGTACAATAATGCACATGTTACATTTTACGATATCTTCATAAAGCATTAATACTTACTGTTTTCATGAAAATAATTGCTATTACCTCTTTTTTTCTCCCAAACATATCGACCTTTTTTAAAATTTCAAAAGAACTAAAAGAAAGTTAAAACTGAAAATATAACTCTTAAAATCTCAATTTAAAATTAACTTAGGATTATCCGCCTTCTCGTGCGTTTCTTTTTAAATAAATCTTTAAATTAAAATTGAAGAGGGCCAAAGTAACATAAAAAATTGCCAAGCTGACACGAGTAAATCTTTACTTTAAAATATTAAGAAATAAATGTTAAGGTTCCCTTTCAATTCTTAGTATTTCATTTATTTTTTGAAAACTTCTATTATGCAACTGAACCAAATCAACTCGAATCATTTGTTATTTTTTTTATCTCTTTTATTTATATATATTTTTTTAAAAAAAGTTAAATTATTAATAGTTGAATGTTATTTTTGGTTCAAATACAGAATTGTTTGGGTGGTATTTTTTTTTATAAACTTTCTATTCAAAACCCTTATTTTCTTAAGAAATTATATATATATTCCCCTTAGATCTCTTTTATCAATTAAGATACATCGATATATAGAGGCTTGAAATGACGTCTGATTTACCATAAAAAAATACGTATTATTTTCCTGATAGGCAATCTAAACATATATAAAAGTATTGTACTCGTTTTTGATTCAGATCTATTCTTAAAATGCAGTTCATATAAATAAATTTATCTAATGAATAAAAATAAGCAATTCCTCATGAAATTTCAACAAAAGTTAGATTTTTAAAAATGTAAGTGCCAGGTAAACTCGCCAAAACTTAGTATCAGATGTTTTAAAATAAAAGAAATAAGAAACAGGCGTGCAAAATCAACGGTCACACTTTTTGAAATTGCGGCTAATATATATATAAAGTATTTCTGAACTTATTAATTTAATTATTACTATATTCTAATATATAAAAATGTTCCGGGCTCGATTTTCAAAAGTTATCTAAGAAATCAAGCTCTCTTCTCTCTCAATAAAGTTATTTTCAAATCACTCGTTAACAATTAGCCTGTACAAAACAAACAAGGAGAAATTATATTCCCCCTTATCCAAACCATCACCTTTTCGTACTTCTTCAGAATCTCTAGGAGCTACAGTTGCAATTTCTTTCGGAACAATACCGTGTCTGGCAACAAGCAAAACTGAAAGAGGTCTACCTAACAGTATGAAGAAGAAGGAATCGAAGCAGCACATATTAATGTATAGGCATGTGTACGCAACACACCAGTGCACCCAGAAAGAAGCAAGATGGCTTGGGAGTGGGGAGGTGTGCTTACCGATGGCTATTGCAGCAGCCGGTTTCGGCATTTGAGTCAGTTACAGCTGAAATCCATTAATTTTAGTCCAGACAGTGCTCCTGATGGGGAACTTGGGAAGAAAAATGAAACAAAATTAAGGAACTGGTGGGTGAGAAATCTCGATAAAGGAATGAAGATTTTAATAGAAAAGGAAGTAGCGAAATGACAAATAAGCTGGAGCTGTGTAAGACGTCTGAAATTTCATTTTGCAACAGTGAGAAAGTATGTGTTTGATAGATACCGTCTTATTTTGAAGCAATGGAAAGACAAAAGATACATCATATTTAAATCAAATAATATCCGTCTATAATATAAGCTACGTGTTGTTTACTCAAGGTGATATTCATCCCAGTAACAATGTGAGATCGGCTGAAAAATAAATTTCAAAATATTTATTTTAATTTCCCTCTATTTTTATGGAAGATTGTAAGAAAAATTCCAAAATTAGAATCAAAATTGTATTTGACTTTTTTATAATTATAGATAGTGCATTACAAAAATGAAAACTTATTATGACTTAATTAGTTGTTTATACTAGTATTAGTGAGGTATCCTCTTTTTTTTTTCCCAAGACGCACTACATTTTATGAAGTAAAACAAAACGATATCTTATACATTTTATAACCACATTTTCGTTTAACTTAAATTTAAATTAATGTTTCTAAATTCAAAAACGGTATAATGCTGAAGTGGAAATTGTTAAAAAGAATTACATTTTTTACCCCATATCTTATTTCCCTTTTAAATCAAGAATAGTCGAAATATGTGTGAGAGATTTTACTATAAATATTTTCGAAATAAGATAAACAAACAAAGCAAAAAAAAAACATATAACAATGAATAAATATTTTTTTAATTACTTGATATCACAAAACATTGATGAAAAGAATTTAAAATAAGCAAAGCGATGTGATAAAAAAAAATCAAAACACTTCGGATTTAAAGCCGCACATATTCAGCGATGTTTTGAGTTCATTAAAGGTTGATTATTGGTGGAAATTACATAAGAATTGCTTCTAGATCATTGCTGATCCAGCTTCTAAATGTTTTAATAAATTAGCTTCTTTATCGAGGAGGATTACAAATAATAACTAGAGCGTGATCTTATCAACAAATTTACTAATATGAAATACCGAATGCATTAATTTAAGTTTTGAGCGGTATAAGAGATTTAGCTGAATACAGAAATAAAAAAAAATATTGAATTATTATTCTATTTCTTATTCTTTTCTTATGTTGTTCAAAAACAACAAAATCTACAAAAAAAATTTCACAACAGTGACTTTATAACGGAGTTCTCAAACGAATTTCCCTTCATTTAACCTCCTTGGACATATGAGGAGGCATTAATTGATTTCAGAACCTTTTTCTTGTGAATGAATCGTGATTTCTGTAAAATGGATTAGAAATATTGAAGTGTAGTGAATACGACCGATGTGTTAACATATATAAACTACGAAAAGCTTAATAGTAAGAAAGTTGTAATAGAGTGAAAGATTGGAAGATTAGATAATCGAGAATAGATATATGCTTACGCTGATAAGAAGAAAGAGTTTAGAGTATTCGATGATAGTATGAAGAAATCACCAGTAAATGGACATGTATTAATATCTAGCTTACAAATTTAGAAGTAACCCAGGTCTAGTTCGGTAGTGTCTGATAAATTATACTATAAACAATTAATAATTAGGTTTGGACTAGTGAAGGGATCTGTTCCACATACACAAAAATATAGGTAATGAATTTCGAATATTTGAAGATTTGCATGAATAAAACTTGATTTCCATCATCGTTTAAATATTTAATTATTGATTTCCATCATCGTTTAAATATTAATCAGTAGTACTATTATGTAGACTGAACTCTACATAATAGTACTACTGATTTCCTGCATTTTCTATTTAATTATTGACTGAACTCTACGTAATAGTACTGATTTCCTACATTTTCTATTTAGTTATTGACTGAACTCTACGTAATAGTACTGATTTCCTACATTTTCTATTTAATTATTGACTGAACTCTGTGTACTAGTGATGGCACAATTAAATAAGAGAATTGAAACTAGGGGATTACAGTTTATTATAAAGAATTAAAAATCATCTCAGATGATCAGCCATTTTTGTTCAAATTTATTTTTGTTGTGTAGATATGGTGAAAACATTCTTAATTTCTTAAACTCACCAAATAGACTTCATAAACGCCAGCTGTAGATAAAAAAGAAGTGTAACGAGGTATTGAAACTCATCTCTAATTCGCTGTATGCACCTGTTACTTTCTATTGAGTTCAAAGTTCATTTCATTGACCACCTGTGATCAACTTTTGTCTATGCCTCCAAAGTAAATGAGCGTTGCTGGCCTTACGTCTAGGGACAAAAAAACGTCGTTTGCGGTTACTGAAACTTAGCAACTGCATGGGCCATTCCCTGCAAGAGATCATTATAAGTATTTTCTGCATTCACAAGTGGGATAAATGTGGCAGATATCCAGGAGGAAATATCATAGGGTGGAATGTTTTTTCAAGGTCATTGTTCGGGGAAAGAAGACAATGTCTTCTCGGAATCCTTTTGTTTTCTAATCTTTTTATTAAGACGATGAAACACATTCGATATTTGTATTGTTTTCATGCAAAGATGAAAATTTTAGTCTCTATTGTATTTATCCCATTCATAAATAATGTGTCTTTGCAGCTTTACAATGATATTTATAACTTCTTTCAGGGTAACAAATTAAAAAAGATTCATTTTTTATCTATATAACCGATACCTTAAAATTTCTTCAACTGGAAAAATATTTTGTTTTGAAGAGGTACAAAATATTATTAAAAGCATTATGAATGTGCATCATATTGGGAAAAAGCTTTTGGAAAAATAATGACTTCAATTTTAAATAAATTATCTTTCATTTCAGTTCTAAAAGTGATTTAAATATTTTATATGACTATCGGTGGATGTCAGACAAAGTATATAAAATAGCGTAATATGATGTCTGAGATATTTCAAAGTTAAACTTTCATAAATTTCAAAGGATACTTAAAACTAACGAGCCAAGTAGAATGTAAATCCAGGAATGCCTTGGCATAGAAGATTTTATACCGAAATGCTGGATAAAAATTAAAAATAGCAAAAAATGAGAATGCAGCAAAATTTAATATGGAATGATAAAGAGATGCTTAACCGAGTGATTTATATTGAATTTAAATCTGGTTTAATGACATATAGTTCTTAACACCAATAACTAATATTGTATAAACCATTAACTAATGATGTATAGTTCTCTTTTTTTTTTACAGCATTACAGTGTATAGATACTTTTTCGGGAAATTATTTTTCAAACTTTTAAATTTCATTTTCAAATTTTTTTTATTCTGAAAATTGTGAACATCAGTCTCTACTGAAATATGTACTACCAAATTTCTTATAGATATTTTAAAGTGTTATAGACATTTTATGTGTTAATTTATTAAGTTACCTACGCATCAGATACAAATATAGTTCCTATAGTCCGTATACGTAAGTAAAAGTGGAATTTATCCCCAAAACCATTGTATTTGTTCTGTCATAAAGATTATACTTTATAACGCGGGATTTATCGTGTTTTCCCTGTCAACTAGTACCTTGGGACTTTAATATGATGCTGTTTGAATTGAAAATGTCTCCCTGTGGATGAAACGTGACTTGTGTAGATTAGATTAAAATTGCAGAATTGGAATGAGAAGGTTTGATGAATTACATTTATAAGCAGTGAAGAGCTTAATAGAAAGTTAACTAGTGGGAGGGATTATGAGTGGAAAATATAAACGACAAGTATAAAAAGTTATTAGATTACAGCAAAGAAAGATCTGCATAGAATCAGGGAATTGGACTCGCATTTCTAAGTCAACTAAGGACTAGCATCCGAGTGATAAAGCCAAGGAAAAGTTATAATATTATTCGCAAGATTAGAATCTGAAGCGTATAGGCAATTAACCGCAAATATAATTGGCTAGGGAATGACTTTTGAATAATCAAAAATCCGAATAAAAGTAATTTTATTTAATTTATTACCTAATTGTATTAATTTGTGACTATTTTAAGTAATTTGTAATGGAAGGAGAAGTAGTAATATCAGAGTGTTAGAATTTTTTGAACTGTTTTTCTTACTTCAAGACACGTACAGTGATCTTATCAACATAT
Source organism: Nephila pilipes (assembly GCA_019974015.1). NCBI lineage: Eukaryota > Metazoa > Arthropoda > Arachnida > Araneae > Nephilidae > Nephila > Nephila pilipes. The sequence goes on along the minus strand of BMAW01065638.1, from coordinate 2,114,865 downwards.
CTTATACTTTCTTTTTCTTTTATTCTTATAGAATCAATAATCCAACTATACGTTATAGCTCCTTTTTGGTTGTTAAAAAAAAGAGAAAGAAGCAGTATACGAAATTTTCTTTTCCTTTTTAATTGAATTTAATCACCAAATTTAATAATTGACACCATTTACTTCGATTAAATGTTGTTTAGTTTCAGTTACCTTTAAGTTTATTTGTAAAAGAATTTTTATTACAAACTTATACCTTGAAAATTCACATTTTTTTGGCTGATTTATTTGCAGTTTTTTTTTTTTTTTTTTTTTTTTTTTTTTTTTTTGTTGTTATCTCTTTAAAATTTAATTGTACCTTATTTCTGAAAAAAAAAATCACGAATCTCCTCCTTTTCCAAGTAACGTATTTTTCAGTAGCATTTAATATATATGTTAAGAATTCTTTCATAATCGCTATATATGACCTAGAATTTCGGTTATAAAATTTCAGCAATAATAATATTTATTAACATATGACTTAATGTTTTAATTCCGTGTGAGTTAATTTTTATCTTCGTGAACTTATATACAGAAAAATCAAATCAGCCTTTTGATTGACCTCTCCCTCCTTTAACGGCTCCTAATTCTTTTTTCTTTTTCTTTTCTTTTTTTTTTTTTTTTTATCATATCAGTTACAGTCAATAAGTAAAGAGCCGGGGTCGTTATTAATATTAAGAGCCACAATGACACAATAATAATCAGCCAAATATCTTTAACTTGTTTATTCAGATTTTTAGAACTAGCACTATCAAAATAAATTAATTATGTGGAGCGTTTTCAAAAATCCGACCTCAGCTTGAATATTATAATGTAGAATTATATTTATATTAATAAATCCAAGTAGTAAGCTTGATTTAGCTGGATCCTAAGCCAATATACTTCTAGTAACGGGATTTGAGTCAGGTATACACTCTTAGAATATAGCCTCAGTTGTTAGCACCAATATAGTGTGCTATTCAATCTCTCTAATTATTTAATCTCTCTCAGTCTATATCTAATATCTCTGTTTCTTCCCATTTCTTTATCTCTTTCTCCACACTTATAAAATAATACTAATTTACATAAGTCGAGGTTCTTTCACAAAGCGAGGTTCTCATGTCAAACATCATAGTAAAGCAGCCCGGAGGTTAATTAAAGGGATATGCACTGAGAACGCGTTATAAATATGCTAATTATAATTAATAATCTTAAATGTAAATCTAATTAATTTTTCATAACATCCAAGAACAATAGGAGTTGATTTATTTTGATGATTTCATTAATAAAAAATCTGATTCCCCGAACAAAGAAAATGTTGTTTTCTGAAACATTTTACATTAAATTCTTATATGGTATTTTAACAAAGAGATTTTTCTAGGTAGGAGATTTCTTTTGAAAATAATAACGTTAAATTTTTCAAAGTATATTTCATAAAGTAACCAAGAATAAGAAATTGTGAACAAAGCTCTTACAAACTGGTTTGGTCTGAATAAACATTTATTTTACTCGAAGCTGTATGAGAAATATCTACGACGGACCTCGTTATTTCAAGTACCAATAAAATATTTTTATATTAAATTATTTTCTTATGAAATTATGTTTGTGAAAAGAAATTCATTTTGATGTCATCAAACCTTATTAATCGATTTTCTTGCTCAAATGTATACTTGTAGGTACATTGTTTGTATGCATATGCATATATATATATATATGTGTGTGTGTGTGTGTGTGTGGTCCAATTCATATTAGTTACAATATTAACTCTTCAAATTATTGTACATATTTAATGAAAAACTCGTAAAAAACAATTGTGTTTTGGGAAAAGTCGGATTTTTTTGCAATATCTTTTTAGTATGAAATTGTCAATAAATAGTTAGATATCACGTTCATCATTTATTTATTTCGCCATATGAATACGCATCTAAATTAATGCGCATACTTTTCATGATATTCCGCCTTTTATTTTAAGCGAAATAATTATATGTTTTCATCATGATGTATCTTTTATTGAACACGTAAAAAATGTATTTATTTTAAACACAATATTACGAAATTCATAAATTGTGACATAAAATTCACTTTGATTTCAACAGAAAATTCACAGAAATATTTTCGTGCTAAGGGATTTTTGTTTCGTGTTTAAAGGGAAAAAAGTTATTGTATATTAACTTCTTTTGCCTCTGAACCGCAGTATTATTTCGTGTTAACCGATCTTTCATGATAAACATTTTCGTGTTACGCATTTTGCAATGCATATTAAATGGCGCGTTGCATACAATATTCACTACTTCCATAAATACAGCATTAAATATGATCACATACATCGTTTTTTCCCGAAAATGACAAAAATTAGTTGGTACAGCAGAAATTAGATCACTCAGCGAATTATTTTCAAGAGTATGGCAAAAATATAGAGATTAGTTGTATTGATATATTAATAACGATAAAAATAGCTAAATTTCAGGTTGAAAAAATAGTTCAATACAAAATTGTTCTTAGAATTAATATTCAATGTATTTGCATGCTTATTATACAAATATTTGAGATAAAACGAGAGATTTGTTTATATACAGAAATGATAACTGAAATGATATCTCTAACTTTTTAATTACAAAAATAGTTACCCTCCAACTATAAAAACTCTCTGGCAAATAATATCGGAAATATTTTCATTTGAATAGGATTATTTATAAGTAAGTATATTAATGCTGTGCAATGAGTTTGTTTCTTTTTTCTTATATAAATGAAATTTAACATTTCAAGGAAATGACACAAATTTAGCAGTTTCGAATAAAGTGTCAAGAATATGTTTTCTTTTAAGTAAAATAATGAAAACACTATCGCAAACACACACAAGAAAGAAAATTATTCATATTCAGTGAAAAATATGAGCGTTTTTTTTAAGCCTCAATTAAAATGGCTGGTTTTGAAATTCTAGCAAAGAGTTTCCAAATGTAAATTATTAAATTAATCAACAACGATTTTTCTCGCCAACCAACAATCTCGTTGAATTGAAAACATTTTCAGAACGGATGTAAAATTTCGGCGCAGAACAATAGAAAGGAAGAAAAAATCCGTTTATAAATACCGTATTTTAAGGCAGAGGTCGGCAAACTACAGCCCATGGGCCAAATCCACCCTACAGACAGTTTTTGATCCCCTCCCCGGAACATTTTTTTTTTCATGTAAAATCGTTTTTACGTGAAAAAATTATAAGTGAATCAAATTACGTGGAGTAACACAGGGATTTGTAAGCAAGTTACAATAGCATTTTTCGGATCTAGATGCAAAAAAGAAAGAAAGAAAAAATAAGAAAGAAAAAGTGCTGAAAACATTTCTATATTTCAAAATCTGTTTGACTGTACAATTGATGAGCTTCTCTCTGACCTTCCACTGAAAGTAATTGATCTACAAAATTATGATAGGCTTGAAAAAACGTTTTAAAAAGTCGATCTAATCCGATTCTATATACACCTTCTGATAGGTAAATATGGTTAATTAAATCATATCCTCGGGGATTTTTATCTGTATTTGGGAATACTTACCAATGTAAAAGGATGTTTTTGAAAATGAAGTATGTAAAATATCAATACAGATTACAATTAACAGTACAGTTAATTATCAAGAAAGATGAAATATTATATTAGAAAGAACGATTTCCTTCAACGCATTAGCGCAAAATTTAACCAGTTCTATAATACATTTATTAATAAATGGAATTTTTCTTATTGAGTTTTTTTTATATAAATATCAGCGCGTGTATATAAATATTAGATTATATCGCTTAAAATTTTATCTAATTTTTTTTTAAAAATGAATGAGCTTTTTTTTTGGTGGTGGTGGTCTGTGAACAGAGTTGCCTGTGTGAATGTCGAGTCTGCTACCTAATCTCCCAAGCCTAGAAATTTTACGATGCGGCCCTTCCCTAAAAAAGTTTGTTTATCCCTGCGTTTTAGAGTAAATTAAATCTTTTAGTCTTAATCAGAGAGTGAATCAAGAGAAAAGGCTTTGATCATGGGTAGGGTCGACTCTAGGCGGTAGGCGACTGCCTTCGCAGTAAATCCACCTGAAGTAGTGTACATAAAAATTAATAAACGCAACACACAAAATATATTTAGATTATTTGAATTTTAAAAATAAATGAGTATTAAAATCAAATACATCAATTGATTGGCTTCTGGGTATTCCTATATTTCGAGTTGCACCGCAGATCGAATTTAATGAGCTTATTCAAATGTAACGCGGATAGACAAGCTTCTAGATATTTTTAGAAGAAGAAAAGCTTCGAAAGAGATACTTTTAATTTAAATCTCAAAACTTTGAATATTATTCAAATAGTTTTGTTTATTGTTTTAAAAGTATGCATAAGTTATCTCTAAAATTATCTGTTGCTACTTTTAGTTTGTAAGTTTTGTCGTTAGCTAGTTAAAAATGAAAATTTTGTTTTTTTAAAAATCAATTTTCCTTAAATCTGTATTGATGGTATTGATTTAGATCAATTACAAGTATTTTTTTGTTGTTGTTAATATTACTCTTTTACAATTCTGTTTTTTAAAATAATTTTAAAGTTTTTTGAAGCACAGGAGGCGGCATTTTTAGGTTTGCTTAATGTGGCAAAAACGCTAGAATCGGCGCTGCTAATAGGGATACAATGAGAAAAAAGTTTTGAGAACCACTTTCAAAGATTATTGCTTATTAAAAACTACTCTAGCTTCTTTGAATTATTTTTCAAACATTCTTTATGATTAATTCTATCATTTAACTACTTTTGCTTTTTGCCTTTGAAATTAAAAAAAAAAATCTATTTTGAGAAAAACAATACCGGAAGTTCAAAACTGTTTCCCCTTTTTTAAACTCACCTAAACTACCCTATAAAGATCTTGAAAAGTCCTGGGTTTTGTGTTGAGTGGTAAGACTTCCGAGTCACCTCTCCTGGGTCTGGTCCCTATTGAAGGTCCCGGCGGGTTTCTCGGTGGGGACGTTGTCAGCGTCCACAATAGCTGCCAACCGCCCCGGGTGGCCGATGAAGATTAATGATAGTAGCATAAAGTCCTTGCGCCCCCCCCTTACAATAGGAAGAATAAATTCGGAGGGGGGAACAACTACGGGAAAAATATTGAAGGAATGGTTTCGAGACAATGCTCAACCCCATTCGCTCTCGAATTCAAGAACATGTGGCTTTTCGATATGGTTATTTATATCTCGTTGTATTTAACACCGTTGTAAGTTTGTAAGGATTGTAAAATATAACCTATCGGTGGGTTGTACATGTCTAGAGTAGTATGAAGTTTATGTTTTTAACATTAACTGTGTAGGAAAGGCAATTTATGGATCTAAAAAGAACTTACAGAGCTAAACATGGGGGAAAGAATAACTGAGTATAAAAAGTTATGTTGGGGAAGTTAGCAATTCTGTTTCAACCTTTGAAAATGAAATATGTCTATATTGCTTTACTGATGCTTTTAGCTTCACTATTGTATTCTGGATCACATATCAATTGAAATACACATATTCATTAGAAAAGGGATTTTCATAATGATTAATAGTGGATTTATTAGGTAAATAATCAAGTTTATTAAATGCTCGAGTCCTTTTTAGATTTTACTCTTAAATATTCTTCCTTTTTCATTTCTTTCCTTCTCCCCCCCCCCTTCTTTCTGTAAGTAAATAATAACACATTTCACAGCAAGTTTTCTAATCGAAAGGGTAAAACCTACATTCAGTTATTTCAAATCTAAAAAAAGCTGAAAATTAGTAAACAATTAAGTGTAAGAAATTACTTTTTAAGCAATGAAAAAACTAATGAAAAAATTAAATTGCATCATTTAGAAATAACCCTTTTTTAAAAGCGAAATTTCAAAAAGGACCGCTTCAAGGACTATGAAACGAAAAAATAAAGTAAAGCAATAAATGATACTTAAACGTTCCATTTCACACTTAATTTTTTTTGTGAAGCGTACGTGTAGTTTTATTTTCTAATTCGAGTTGAACATCATTTTTAAGAAATCAAATACAACCTAAAGATCATAGTAGATAACACGAATTTCGAAGGAAGTGCTAAAAATTTCGAGTTAATAAGTTGTCAGCTTGGCAAATATTTCGAGACACAAAGGATGTAAGGGCTGCAATTTCAAAATGTTCAAAGGGACAATTTCTAATTATATTTTTCAAGCTAAGGAATCACAATGAAATAAAAAAAATCGACTTAAGTAAGCTTATTGTATTCATTTAAGTAAATTATAACATATAATTACACAGCTACAAAAAAATTAGAAAAAAAAAATCTGTTTTTTTTTTTTTTTTTTTTTTTTTTTTTTTTTGAGTTAAGGAATCTGAAATTTTTTTATTAATTATTGTACAACAGAATAAAAATATCAAACATTTCTGTGTTTTAGCTGACAAAATTTAAGATTTTATTGCTTCGAGTGTACGAAATTCACAGTGTGAAGTCATTACATTACTATTTTCGACTTACTGAGTCTGATTTCTTAAAATTTGAGCTATAAAGTAAGAATACATATTATTAGTACCTAATAAGGAAATAATGTTTTGTTCCAGTGACAAATTCTAAATGATTCGATATACCACGTATTCATCGGAAGGGAATGGCTACTTTCTTCATTTTACTGAAGATTACATGTTAACGAAGGTCGAGTTATCCAGTTTCCACTGTATATAAGGAAATCACAATACCGATTCGATTTATGAAAATTCTAGAAAATCCTCGTTAGTGAACAAAACTGAACTAATGCTCAAAAGAATCTTTCTTTTGAAGAGGACATTAGTCTGATCCCAGTTCATTTCATACCTAACTGAATAATCCTTCGAACAAATAACTATTTCCACCCAAAGATGTGTAAAAGGTGGGTTGGATTTATGGTTGAATGAACGCAGCTTTGAGAAAATAAATCTGAACTGTAACATAATACGATGATACCTTTAAAACAACATAACGCCCATAGTGATCAAAATGTAATTACCATTTGCATCTATGTTCAAGACATCCTTATGTCTTAGAGTCTCCGCCCTTATGAAGTACAACTTTCCTGTTGTCATCTAAATTGCATTAGCTGTCGTCTAAAACATTACTCTGGAGTGTATTCAAGATTAAAAGTTTCCTTGTTTTCTGAGTGATTCCCAAACGAGCGGAAAAAATTACAAGTATGATGGTTCAGGAATTATTGAATTGTTCCGTTCATGCGTCTGAGTCACAGCCTTAGGCGGTTCCAGACAACTTTCTAGAAAGAGGAACGCAAAACCATGTATTCAAGTCGGAATATTAGCGCAATTTATTTATTGTATTACAACTAGGTATTAAATTCTGTTTGTAGAAAAGAAGGGAGATATCTATCTTTATACCACCCAGGATTAAGTGGTGATGAATGAGATGTCTTTATTTTGGTGGTATCTTTTCAAATTTTGTAAGCATTTGTTTGTAAGTGCTCCTAAACAAATTCCCCAGATCGAAAAATATTAAGGATACCAGGACATCCGCGGAATTCTGGAACATGGAATCTAAGACTCCTTGTTTTTGTGATATATTTCTTTGCAAAATATTAGTAGAGCTTATACATTTTATGTGCCTTATAATAATATTTCAATCTTTCTATCGAACTATAAAAAAAATTTTTCGTCATAAAGATTTTTTCCCCTTTCTTATTTGAATATAAACATGTTTTGCGAGATACATTTGCACTTAGGTACCATTTTTACAAATAATATTCCATAAATATACAAAATATTTTACTCAGCGTATAGAAAACTATACACAAAATGTAGTGATCCAACTGTTTTGATGATATTACTGTATATTTTCCGTGAAAAAAAAATAATAGAACGTAATTTTGGAAAATTTAATTATTTTTTCCTTTTTCATATACAAAATTATTTCTTAAGAATTAGGAATTATTTAGAGAAAAAATATTTTAGATTCACTATATGCATAAGCACCTGAAAGAGCATAAAAAATATGGAATCATATTGTGCAATAATTTCTTTAAAATGGTACCGAAATGCAATTATATCTCGCAAAACATATCCATATTCAAATGAGAAGGTTAAAAATATTTGTAACATTAAGATTACTTTCATATTTCGATAGAAAGATTGAAACATCATTATAAGGCACACAAAAAATCTATGCTCTACTAATAATTTGTAAAGATATACATCACAAAAACAAGGAGTCTTAGATTGTTCCAGAATTCTATGGATATCGGGGTACCCTTAACTGATGTTATACATTAACGTCGAGGATATTAGCAGTGTGACACTACTATATGTAATCATCCAATCAGTTGCTGGCGGAAAACTTATATTTTTGAGGTGCCTTTTCTCGAATTTTGTAAGCATTTGTATGTAAATGTTTCTAAGTGTGTGTAAGTGCTCCTAAGAAAGTACCTTAGATCCAGAAGGAAACAAAATTAGCTGATGTTATACACGTCGAGGATATTAGAAGTGTAACACTACTGTATGTAACCATTGAATCAGCTGCTTGTGGAAAACCCTTATGATGTAAATTTAATCAACAGTCATAAGATTCGAATTTAACTTTAAATTTTAAAATAATAAATTTTCTTTCTGAAACATTCGTAAAATGTCGACTTGTCTTCATTTTTAAATGAACATATAGTGTTCATGCTCAATACAAACACAATAAAGTTTTAAGGGGAAAAAATCTCAATATCTCCAACAATAACAATAAAAATTTTCTTTTCTGTAATAAACCAGATTATCTTTCCTTCAATTCTTGTGGCCGAGATAGCCTAGTGGTCACGGTCACAGACTCACGGCCAGCGTTGTTTTTGTCCTGTCGAAGACTCGAGTTTTGATGCCACAGAAACCCACCATGTAGCAGGGATGATTCATGTTAAATCTGGTTGAGGTCTTAAGTCCACCTGTTGGCGAGGTGTGGAAGTTTGGAGAGGGAGGTGCCAGCTCAGCCATTGTCGTCGTCACTTGACTGAGTCATCATTCATAATCAAGCTTTTTATCATTAGTGTTAATCATTTATAATCAAGCGTTTTAGAAGCGTATTGCTTATAATCAAGCCCTCTAAAAAGCTTAATTTTTGATGATACTCATTTGAAAAGTGCTTAGCTCTTTATCGTAATTCCGTTTCTTAATGATTGTATCAGTTTTTCTCTCTAACATTAATTCAGTTCAACTCATTACTGTTAATTTTTTACTAATGTATCTTTGGTGCTTAAGTATTTTACTAAGAATTTTGGAAATTCAAGTAATCCAACATTTTTTTTTGAAGTAAATTCGGATATTCAAAATTATAGTTTTTATTATTTAAGTTTTGTGTTTCTTTTGTTATGAATATTTCTTTTATTCTTTTTGTGTACGTCTAACTATTTCACTTCATATCAGGATGTATTTTATAAAATAGAAGCGCACATCATCTGATTCAGAGATATTTTGGTTAAAAGATTTAGTAGTAAATGTATGTTTTAACATCATACAATAAAAGTTTTTATCAGTATTTTTCAAGTATAATTTAAATGACATTTAAATCCCTAACACCTTTCATTCATTTATTAATTTGTTTATTTAAAATAGTGTGGTTTTGAACACAAGTTTCCTGCTTATTTCATGCGGGATTATTTTTCTTAATATTAATGAATAATTTTCTTTTAAATCCAGATGTTTAAAATTTAAAATTCTAAAAATTCTTGTTTGAGTAAGTTAAAATACGATCATTAATTAAAAGATGTTTTTAAGTGAAATTCTTAAAAAGCGATCCTCGGAAAAATTATGAAATTTTCTTTTAAAAGCTCAAATTCTCCGGACACTTATGAAAACTAAAATTATTTTTCTTCTCCGTCAAAGTCTTTTTCTAAAACTTGTATTGCTAACTGCTTGGCAGTTGTGAATCACGCAGTTACAGTAATGTTCAATAGTTTTTACTAACTTTGATGAAATAATATTTCTTCTTACTAAGTGTAACATCAGTCCTTACATTATAAACCTAATTATAAAATATATGAGGTCTATTTGAATAAAAGTTTCTATTTATTCAGTTTAAAGACTTGCAAATCTTCTTGGTTTGTTTTTCGACACAGCTCCACATTACTTAAAATAGAACCGATAAATCACAGTGACGATTTTAATTCTGACATATATGAAGTATACTTATTGTTTATTAGTGTCTCAAATCAAGATGAAAAAACTCTACATTCGATTTTTTTTTTTTTTTTTTTAGTTTTCATTTCCAATTTTCCGTTGCCAAATTATTACAGACTGATGTCGATAGCCATCGGCTTCATATATCTTTTGTAAGCGATAGCAGAGGTGAATACATCTGCTGTGAAAAGGGGCGCGTGTTATCCGCGTTTTGTCAATCCCTGCAAGTTCAAAAAGTTTCTTTTTGGCGGTTAGTATCCTGAAAAGATGTATCTGTTAAGCTGGCAGCAAGATTGATGCCCTTTTCGAGACCTCTGCACGCCGAGTCATAAATTTAAAAGTTAGGGGTCTAAAAATGGTAGGGAGGGGAGCCTAAGCACGGAAAGGGGATTTTTGCCATCCCCTTTGACAGAAGGCAAACAGGCACTTTTGAGAGGGTATCCAAGTTGTTTCGCATGCTAGAACCTCGCAGGACAATCTGGAGGTGAAACTAGTACTCTTTGTAGGGTGGGGGGCAAGAAGAATAACCACATAGGCTCGTAAAGTTAGTAGGGGAGATGGTAATGTAGCAAATTTCTTAGTAACAAACTAGTAACTGCAACTTCAGCTGAGGGGTGAATTTCATGCAAGTTTGGTGGTTCAAAGCTGTTGATGAGGTTCGATGAAGATGAAATTAGTATTGTACCCTTATTAGGGTAGGACGACGGAATGTAATTTATTACGGCTAGGTACTTTAGGACGGAAGGTTCTTATCACCGCTCTCCAATTTCTAAGTAATCTGTTCCAGTGGTAGCTGGCCTTATTGTCCCATTGAGTCTCACACAGATGGTAGACTGGAGACTCGGTGGTTGGGATATTAGGAGACGACGACGTCAGGGGTTGAAGCTTTTTGACTGCAGTTTCTGTTCAGTACATGAAGTGATCAGTTGGGATGAACATCATTTTTCAAGGCTATGAAAGGTAAGTAAAATGCCACTAAGCCAATCTAATTCTTCTGGATGTTCAGCCAAAAAAAAAAAAAGATTATTTGAGTTTTATTTTACATGTTGCCGTATAAGGATAAAAGTTGGTTTTTTTTTAAAAAAAATCTGAGTAATTTTGATATTACTCGAAGAATTTATTTTAATGAAACTCAAGCATAATATATCAGAACAAAATCCGAGTGTATATTTCTTTCAGATAATTAGAAACTATAATTCGAATGAATTATTTTTATATTCATAAAGAAACTTTCCTGATATTTAAACATTTAGAATTTCTTTTTTTAAAATAAGGAATTTCTCTCTTAAGTAGAGAATTAAAATGAAAATTAACGTCAACATTAGGAACTCTTTAGATTTATTTCTCTGTATAATTTTTCTCAAGAGTATTAATACTATGCATCTAACTGAAGTAAATATAATATGTATTTTATATTTGTTGTGGTTTTTGTAGCAAGTGCTTTTGATGTACCATATATTAAATCCGTCGAGACTGAAATAATTTTTTATTTATTTTTCTTAATTTACTTTCCAAAAATTAGTTCTTATCGTTTTAGCTTATACAGGTTTTTTTTAAAAAATAAAAATTAAAAAATACGACGTTACATATGGTTAAACAATATTATTTAATGCAATCTTAGTTTAATTTCCATCTTTAACTAGTTATTAAGTTATATTTACTGGAAAGACATTAACAAACCTTTTGTTGAAAATAATTTCGAACGCAGCAATAAATTCGTTTTCACATTAATTAATAAAAACAGACTATGCACATAGATTTTTGCAAAAAGATGAAAATTTTTCTTAACTACGAATAATCAAAATTGTATTCTTTAAATTGTGAAGACAATTAATTTCTTTAAGAGCATAGTAATTTAATTTTTTTCATTTTCTATACATTAATGAAGGTTTTTATCACACCTCAAAATCCTCATATCACTTTATTTATAGATATATGCAAGATAATTGCATTTAGATCATTTTTTAGTTGTAGAGTATTTAAAGAGGAAAGTTTAATACCACTTTCTAATTTAATTAATCTTTTTAGAAAATTTCATAAGGTATGCTCATTGCCGGAAGTACATTTAAGTTTTAGTAAAATTGAATATTAAGCAACTAAAAAATGTCTTTAACGACATTTAGATTTCTTTTATGACCTTCTTAAGTCTACGGTACGTAACGGTAATAGATATTTTTTTAATAAAAATTACGCTGTAAAAAATAAAAACATTTAGAAATGGATAAAAATGAACAACAACTGAATATCAAGCACTGAGTTCTTACAACAGCATATTGATTTCTTTTATGACCACTTTAACTCTGTATAGTAATAAATATTTTTTATTTAATAATAAAATATACATTAAGAACTCAAAATTATTTTGTAGCAAGAAAACCATTTTATTTTTTAAAGAAATTACGATATTTAATAACTTCTGACGTATCATTTGCCATGAATAAAATATGTGATCTTCCAGATTAAATTAAATAAAATTTCAAAGGCGTATATTACAACTGAATGAGGTAACATCTACATGAAAATATTTTTTATACGTATTGCCTCAGTGCGAAATTTCATGAACTTGTTTTTTAGACTCTTCTTAAAGTTGATTTTCGAATAAAACACAAAAAGAAGAGTTTTGTATTTTTGCACTTAGAAGCAACCAATGCTGCCTTAGCTTCAGTCTAATACCATCTAAGTAATAAAACAAGAAAAACATGCATCGGAAAGTCTGTCAAACTTGAAAATTACACAGATGTTGAGTTAAAGATAGAAAATGTCATGGAATACTTCGAATCAAATAGCCATGAAGCATGTAATTTGTTCTTGGATAATATCAATCATTGCACATCAAATATCGGCCATTTCCTGCTTTCATTTCTTTTACTTTATAACATTTCCGGTTATACCTCCCACTTACATAAAACATAAAATAAACAAAAATGTATCGTTAAGAGAAGGAAAAATGATTTACCTGCAGTTGCAATAAGCCATCCGTGTCAAAAACGATATGACACCAAAAATTCTAGTTATGTTTTTTGTGTTGTTTTCTTGTTCTCTCACTTTTCGGCCTTTTTAAAACTTAGTTTGACATGCTTCATCAAAAATGTGAGATTACGAACGCAACCAATGGAAACTAAGATTCAAATAACTGAAAAATAATAATAATGGCAAAAATAGTTTTTTAAGTCTGTTTATTACGTGTTCTTCGGTTAGAGATTTGGTTTCATAGAGGTTAGAATATATCTACAAGAACAACTTACATTTAAGAGGTTGTAAGTTGAAATAGTAATTGTAAATGCAGACAATTTTATTTCTATAAAATTATCTCTATATACATCAAATAAATTTTAATTAAACCATTCATTTATTAAAAATATAATAATAATTTTTATTTATTATTAATGATTTTTATTTATTAAAATCAATATTTCATTAAATAAATCATATTTTAAATTGACACTACAAAGAGAATTATAACTAGACACACGCATATGTATAACTAATTTTACGATAAAAATAAACAATTAAAAATTTATAGACGTAATTAATAAATAAAATTGATATCTTTTAATCGCGTCTCTAAATATTTGTGTTTAATTATGACCTTTTGAAAAATTTACCATTTTTGAAATATTTATTTCATAGTGAATCAAATGTTGCACGTAAATTATATTCTCGATTAATTTTCAATATTTTTCTTTAATAGTTTTGAAGTTCAAGACAGATTCATTCATAATCTTTACATGTATCGAGATGTAGAATTTAACATAAGGTTTATTATTTAAAACTGATTAATATTAAACATAGAGTATATAAAAGGTTTTTTAAAAAAGTACAAATGACTAGAAAAATAATAGATGTGGTTAATACAAGTTGTAATTCCATAATTTACATATAAGTTCGTTTTCCGTTGAACTTATGATTTTAAAAAGAAAAAAATTTAATTTTTGTAAGACTTCCTTGATATTCATCAAATATTATTTTTTTCCAGATATTCAAACTTTGTTATATTAGAGCCCTGTGGGACAGCATACATCCCTTTAAGTTTAACACGCATTTTATTCACTATGAGTACCATTTTCTTCAGAAGTTTTGAATAAAATTTGGACTTTGCAAGCTTCTTTTATTCGAAAAAAAAAGCTGATTCGGATTTTTTTTTTTTTTCAGTTTCTCTATAAAATCTGTATACAGAAATATTTTCAAAGCAGCTTACATTTTTAAAGTATTTCCATGTTTTTGACGCATAGTAAGATGAAAATAAGCTTACCCAATTATTTATTTTCGCTTGTTTTTATTTTAAGCAATGTACCTGTTTTTTGCAAATATTTAGTTTTATAGTTAATATTATGTTACAAAAATATATTGTGTTGAAGTACAGTGTGTGTGTGGTAGAATCTCGAGAAATATCAAACTAGTTAAATATTTATAGATCGAATGTAAGTTCAATCTTTGAATACTGACATAAATAGGAAAAGAAATCAAGGGAAATTATTTTTTTTTCCATTACAAAAATCAAGAGAAAGATTATTAATATTATTCCTTTTTAATTTGAATTAATTTTTATTAGTACTATAGACATTTATTATAAATTTACTATCGGAAAACGACTATAATAAAAACATATTGCTATGCTATAAGGTTTTAAACCATCTGTGGAGACTTTAACATCTACATTTTTTTAATAATTTCAAATAATTTATTGATTGAGAATTTTGTTGGAATTTGCTTTTAAAAATTCAGAAGCTTTGAAAAGGGGGCATTTTGTTTCACACAAATTTAAAAAAATGCATTGTTTGCATATGAAAAATGTTTTTATATATCTGCAAGTATATAGAATACTTTTATTTGTGATAAGTTTTTGGAGATCTCAGCTTGAGTGAGCGAATTCCACTATTTAAAATAAATTTTGAACAAGCTCATTAAATTTATATTGGATTTTATTTTTCAGGATTTTGAAAATTTTATGTGTTTCGTAATTCTTTCATTGACTATTCAAAAAAATTTAACATTTTTGTCAGTTGTATATTGAACTGGATAAGTTTTTTCTTTCCATAAAACAATTTATAAAAATTACATTTATATTTTAGAGAAATTTAATATAAATATTTTTGAGTTACATTTTACTATGTTTTCCTTCATGTCTATTTTTTTCAATGTTCTGTCTGTTTTTCAATGAAGATCCAAAAAAGTTTAACATTTTTATCTCCCGTATATTGAACGAGGACACATTTATATTAAAATTTGTAAAAATTATCTTCATATTTATGAGAAAGTCAACACAAATATTTCCAATTTATATTTTACCATGTTTCTTTTATATGGACGATGGATGGTATGCAAATTCTATTCTATTTATTCTTTCTTTAAAAATCTATAAAATTTAGCATTCTTTTCCCCCGCTTGTATATTGACCGTGGACAAGCTTCTTTTCATAACAATTTATAAAAATTACCAACATATTTACGAAAAAGTCAACAAAATGACTTTTGAGAGCTACATTTTACTATGTTTCCTTCATATAGACAACGGTTGGCACGTAAATTCTATTAGCTAGTTTGTAAGATTCAGTGAAAAAAAAAAATGGTTCGACCAATTGGGCTACAGCGCAATTCGTTTCTAATGGATTCAGTTCCAGAAATCAAATTAGCTCCATGGACGGAAAGAGCTGAAGAAAGTGAATTGTCGCTTCCCTATACGAAACTCATTCCTTTCCTCTTTGGGATTTGATTAAGAATCAGTGCAATTTTCGAAGGGCACACATTTTTCATTAATCCATTCAAACAAATCTAAATGTTTTCAGATTCAGTTATCAATTTCCCGATTTCAAATTTATGCTACAAAGAGAACAGTAAATATATTTATATATATATATATTTAAAAAAATAATTTTACGAGAAAAGTAAGTAATTGAAATTTTAAGTGTGTAATCAATAAGTAAACTTGATATCTTTTAATAATGTCTATAAATATACGTGTTTATTTATTACTTTTGAAGTAATTATTTTACATAATGATTCAAATTTCTCATAAAAGTTATTTTCTCTATTAATATTTAATTGTATTACTTTTTAATAGCGTATATTGCATTAATTTTGAAGCTACAAAATAAATTAATTCATCATTTATATATGCATTGAAATGTAGATTTTAATATCAAGCTGATTATTTATTGTTGATTCTAATTAAAAATAGGATGTATATAAGATTTATTAAACAGTTCAAATGTCGAGCAAAGGAGATGTAACATATTTATTGTTATTATTATTTTTAAATAAACGTTGAAACAAGAGAAAAATCATTTCTAAAATTAAAATGATTGTTTTACATCGATAAGATAAGTAAAAAGTAATTTCCGAAGACAAATTATTACCTCTAAAATAGTTGATTCTTGAAAGAAATCTAAAGGTGGTAGCTTAGAAAATTGAATAAAAAACATCTGGAACATCAATACGTGGCATTAAAAATTATATAGCTTTTTGAATTTTAAAACCAGAGTAATAAATTCTGAGTAAATTTATAGTACTATAAATGATATTTTAATTATATGAAGTAAACTAAGCCCTTTTTGGAAGCAATCCATAACGATAAAAATTCTTTTATCTTTATTCCCTCGTTAAAAAGTTTAAAAAAAAATTTATAAAAAAAATTTCATTTCATAGAACTTCCATATACCATTGTAGAAGATTAAGTAAATTAAAATTTTTACACCAAATAATTCTTTTTTGTTATTTGGCACTTTTATTAAGTTCGTAGACAAATTCAATGGGAAGTAAATACTTTTCTTGCAACAAATATTCTACCTCTCACAAAGAGAAAAAAAAAATTTTTTTTTTTTTTTTGAGGAACGAAGAAAAGAACTACTTTTAGTTGTTGACATGAAGTCTAGGACTTTTCGATCGTCATTAATCATCGCGGTCTTCAATTTTTTTTTCGCAGTAAAGCCAAAAATTTAATTACCATATTCCTTTTTCCTGTCGAGCGACGGCACTTCAAAGGGGATGAAGATCAAAAACCGAGAAAGTGATATCAAGGCTACGTGGGTTTCAAAGAGAAGCTCTGCTTCACTAGGGCTCATATCTATTGCATATGCTTTTAAAATGAAATTCTCATCACTCTGTATTTATGACAGATAACTTCTAAGGTTACAGAATTTCTTCATCCAACTAAGTTATACTTCCACTGATTTGTAAGGGTTTTTTTCTTACTTTTTTTTTTTATAAAAGAATCTAAACGTTCGGAAACTATATTCCTAATGACCATAGCAGGTTTATCATCTTAAGCGATAGAGCGGAACACTTTAATAAAGCGTTATGTTTAGAATTAAACTGCAGTGAGAAAAGTCTTGTGGTCCAGCTTCATGAAGTAATGATTTCAATAATTTTTTTTTTGATACTTATCTTTAATTCATACGTTTTGAGAAATTTAAAAAAAAAACCTTGAAATTATAATAATTAGTTAGTACCTGATTATAAATATTAATCTTATGTAGAGTTCCTTTGTGGTTACTATTTATGAATGCAATTTTGCTTGAAATTCTCAAACACTAATAATCTTTGGCAATCGATAATGTTGCACAAAAATAGAATTTTGGTAACCTAGATGATAAAATCGCTATTCAATTATGGGGAAAATGTAAGCAAATAATCATTATAAAGGATGTGTAGCATATTTTGGTTGTTGTAGACTGAGAAATTAAAAGAGCCTCAGTGCCTATAGAAGATTAGAAAATCATGATACCTGTTATTCACTGCCAACACGTCATCAATTTAATTAAAATAAAGAAAAAAAATTCAAACCATTTATTTTCTTTAAATTACTCATTTCCATGTGTTTCTTGAATTTTTAAGCTTTTTTTTTTTTAAAAAAAAAAAAGAAATTTAAAATCGTTATCTATTGTTTATTATTTATTTTCAATCATTTCTAATACTCTAAGTTCACTCTGTTTTATATCTACATTCATATCTATTTCTTTTTATCATTCATTTCATTCAAATAACACATCTTTATTATATACACCGGGGACGCGGTGGCTAGCGACTTTTACTTTGAACATGTAGGTTGGATGAATAGGGGAGCAAGTAGGTCAAATATCCTTTAATCTCTTATCTGGAAATCTGTAAAAATGAGTTATATCGGCCTGTTACTTGCCCAAGAATTAATTTTAAATTTAAAGAAATAATATAAAAAACATTACCACTTAAAAAGTAATAGTCTTTTCATTTAAAAATAATTTTAAAAAAAGCATTAAAGATAAATTTAAAATCATTATGATTGGCTATGAACACTGTCAACCCAAGCCCGATTCCATGTTGTCTCGGCCTGGGTAGTTGGCCATGGGCCAACTCAGCCCCTAATCCCTCTGAGGCGATAAATGAGTACCAAGTTCATTCGGGAAGCTAACTTGGGGTCCAGCGTTAGGCTAGCTAATAATTAGCACCTCAGGCCTAAAAGCTACAGAAATAGAGATGGTCAACACCTGATGGGACTTCTTAGGCCTGATCAAATTTTGACTCTATACATCATATACGTATGTATTGCTTAAATCTTCATTTAAAAAAATGTTTTCTTTTTTTTCCCAACTACTCCATTTTTAAAGCAAATCTTTATCTTCTAATCAATTTTAATATACATTAACCTCTATTCTTCTAACTACTCCTTTTTTTAATCGTTTCACTTTTTATTCGTATAACCGTGTCTCTCTGATTTTTATCCTTTCTCTTCCTTCTAACAATTCGCTTTTCTTTTGACATTCTTTCTTAATTTTGTTCCTCTGATAGTTTTTAAAACTTATCTTATGCTACCCTTTTACCTCTATACGTATGATAGTACTTCAATTGACTTGCAAGTAAGACGTGTATCAAAAATAAGCTAGCTCAAAGTTAATTAGCTGAAGACAAATTCCTCCTGTGTCATGCAATTGAGATACATATAAAGCCAGATGTGTCTAAATTTAAGTTTTATATTGAACACAGTTATGAATATACAATATGTTATAAAAAGAAATAATTTAAGACGCTCTAGACATCTTGTGATGCTTGGCTATTCGCTGTTTTCTCTTCTCTAACATAGAGAAGTTTTTGTAATTTGAATAGCATACAATTACAACTCCTTGCTAACCAAATAAAACAGGATTAAGTAAATTAAATGAAGATAAGAAGTGTAATGAACTGAATTAGAGATAATGATATATACACGAAATAGAATTGAAAGATAAGAAAAGAGAGAGGCAGGACAACGACAAACTGATATGTTGTAGAATGGAGAAAATCATCGTAATTAATCGCTTATGTTGATAGTAGTTGGAAATGACTCCTGATCAGAATAATAGGAGTTGAATCTAATATGATCGAGGAGTGCTTGAATTGGAATGAGAGATTTGGTAACCTAAGACTTTATTATTTGAACATAAACTAAAATTAACTGAGTTAAGAGGGATTCGAGAGGGTTGTATATTCATTTATTTTACGTTTCAAATGGAGTTTTAAACTTATTAGCTAGTTAATTTAATTGTACTTAACAATGTCGGAGGATTTAAATAATGAAGGTTATTTACGAGTGTTATTAGTGAGTTTTAAAAAAAACCTTCAATATATATATATATATATATATATATATATATATATATATATATATATATATATATATATATATATATATATATATTAAGCCCTCCCTTCCCAGTAAATTTTGTACCTTATACTTCAATTTCAGTTTAGTCTTAATCTGTAAGAAATATCTAAATAGTAAAAGTTCCGTCTATTGTGTTGGTATCAATTTTAAAGGAATTAGAATAATTTAACAATTTTTTTTGTTTGGATAACAAGCTCTTAAAAATCCCAGAAGTATTTAAGATAAACTTTATCATTAAAAACTTTTTTATGATACCATACACACATATTTTAATCTAACTTTTGTGGCAAAATATATTACAAATTATTTCTTTGAAATATATTAATTATAAAATAGCATTCAGGACTAGGTTATTCATAGGGCTGATATGGATGAGATCTAGGAACTCCTTAAAGATTAAAAGCTGGTCACAATTTGCTCTATGTTATCTTACTTAATATAATAATTACAAAACACTTAAGAGCATCTAGAATATCTAAGCTTTGAAGGAAAATGGTTAACAATTGATATAACTCTTTTTTTTCCCCCCATTTTCAGAATTAAATACCTGCACTTATTTTTCATTGTAAATTTTATCAGCGTATTGACAAATGCAAAAGAAATTATAATGTACATGTTTAACGCCTTTATTGTCCCTATACATGTCACTTATCTCAAAACTAAACAGATCCTAAGGAATCGATTAAATCTCATCTAAAGAGTAATAATCTTAACTATATCCAAACAAAATAATTTATCGTTGAAAATTTACAAAGCAAAAAAGGCAAAACTATTTATTTCTTAATTCTATCGTATCCTTTGACAAGTAGCATGAATAAAATAAATTCGATGCCGAATAAAGTAATAAATCGAAATTGTACGTCGAAATCTATGACGATAAAATAGAATGTCGTTTTCTTGGACCTTCTCATTGTCAATCTGTCAGTGGATGTCGTCAAAAGAAGAAAAATGCCGTCCGATGTTTCTCCTCTCGTTGATGTAAACGTCACCAACCGAATATCCCGAAGCAACATCCGTAAGGGTTGCTATCAGTCCGTTTTGCCCCAGTGATCAGGGGATGGGAGAGGACTCTTCCGGGAAATCAACCCTCAGGATAGAGG
The DNA here is from genome assembly GCA_019974015.1 of Nephila pilipes. Lineage (NCBI taxonomy): Eukaryota > Metazoa > Arthropoda > Arachnida > Araneae > Nephilidae > Nephila > Nephila pilipes. The sequence goes on along the minus strand of BMAW01065638.1, from coordinate 2,094,022 downwards.
GAATCCGGAGAAGAACAAAACGGGATTATTCTGTACTGCAAAGAAAGACATCCAAACTCAGATTCTATTTCGAAAACTTTCACCAACTGTTTGGGAGAGAGAAGGAGGACGCTTTTTGTATATTCTTTTCAAGTGATTTCGGCTTTTAGGGAAAAGAGTATAATGGTGATTGTGAGAAGTTGTGCTAATGTTTAATTCTACTTTTTTTGTTTCGAGCTTGCTTCTAGCATTAAGTAAACAGAGAAATTTCACTAATGCGTTCGAAATAGGCAAGAAAAAGGCTTATGATAGTCTTAAACTTTAGTGAAGTTCAATGTATTTTAAAACGAAGCGGCGTAATTTGTGCTCCGTTTACTTCTTGACTGTTTGTTTCTGTATATCCTCTCTGACAATGATTAACAAATATATTTACTAATACATGTTTAAAACAAACCTGTATATTCGTTAAGTGAATATAATTATCTTAACATTCCTTATTTTTTGATAAATAATCACCTGAATTTCTAGTTCATTCTGTTAAAGCTCTTCACCGAATGTTAAGGAATAACTCCCACACCTATAACTCTTTTTTCAGATTGAGAAACATCCCAGTATAGGTACGAGAGTGCTTCAAAAAGTACTTGTATTTGAAGACAGATGGCATCTTTAAGTTAATATGTTGCTACCAGTGTGTGCTGCCATCTGTTAAAGGAAGCCGAATCAACTTTGACATCGATTCATAAGTTAGTTTTAATTCGGTTGTTATTTGCTACCAAATCAGAATGTGATTGCAGCTGCGTCAAGTTGTCACAGTCGATGAGACCCGGATTCAAGATTATGCACCTGAAATCAAGCGAAAAACAAAACGTTGGGTTGATTCCGGTGAATCTTTACCAAAAAGAAGGCGAAGATGGTCTCATCGATTGGAAAAGTTATGACGAAGCATTTTTGAGGTGAGGAAGGCGTCATGATCACAAATGCGAGTAACTGAAACTTAGACAGCTATCGGTGAGTCACGATGCTTACTAAAAACAAACCATTTTCGATTCTACGAGTACCGTTTCTTGGAATTTCTGAGGGCTTATTGAACTACCCTCGTATAAGATATTGTAGTTGTAACGCATACACTTACTAAACTGTTTCCTTAAAATATATCTTCATTTAATCAATCCTTAGTTTTCCATTTAAAGCTTAAAGAAAAAAATACCTGATGCACTACGGGGGAGGGGGCTCAATAGAACTTGTGTTAGAAATGAGAATCGGGAATGAGATAGCTCACCGTAGTATTTTCCAATGGTTGTTTTTCCTTTTTCAAAAATGTCCATGAATATGGCTCCCTTCGCAACCCAAAAAATCGTCGAAATAATCTCTCTAGCAAATGAGACCACATTCGCCTTCTTTGGAAAAGATTCATTGGAATCAACCCTTTGTTTTGATTGATGCATCAAAGGCTTAACAATCATTGACTGTTGCATCAAAAGCATCAACAATCATTTGATTGTTGCTTCCTTTGTTCGATGTGTAACGATGAATCTAAGTCTCCTCGATGGTGACAACTCGACATAAAATGACAATAATTCGACAAATGATAATCAATCAAAACTAACCTATAAATTAGTACCCTATTTGCTTTAGCACCTTTTAAAAAATGACAGCACACAATATTAACACCAACTTGCCGAAACAATGCCATCTGTTGTCAAAAACAAGTACTTTTTTTAAATCCTTCTTATACGAGTAAAATAAAGGAAAGAAACTATGAAACATTTTATGTGTAAAAACTGACCCATTCAGACAAAATGAGTGTTTTAGCAAAATATATTGTTCTACAGAATAGAGAAATTAAATTATTATTTAAATATTTTTGTAATTGGAAAAGCATTGTCTAAGTTTCGTCTAAGCAATGTCTAATTGTCTAACTTTCAATCCTATTACTTAACATTAGACTGATGCAACCAGTTTCTATTTGAACAAATTTTGATATTAGAGCAAAAATGTGAGCTGCTTCAATAATTTGTTGCATTAACTCTTACTGATATTTTTCATTATTCATATGTCGTGTGTGTTGTTTGTTTTCATTAGTATTTATGAGCCTATGATAGATCTTAAGAGATTAAACTTCAGCCATTTAAAAATATCAGTTTTATGCATGATATACATTTTTTATTTACTTTTGCTCTGACAGATTTAAAAATTATAGATATCGTCATATTTCAAATTGTGGTTTCTTTGCTTAAAAAAATTATTTCTATTCAAACTACCCTTTTTATTGTAAGTTTTGTTAATAAAGCAATACTTGATATAAAAAAAAAGCGAAAAATACACAACTAAATGTTTCATTACTTTGGTCTTTCAGATTTTTAATTATGATAAAAAAATATTTTAATCAGTTGCACAACTTATTACATATAAAAACATGTTTTAATTTGCTTCAGTTTTCATCTTTGAATCCCAAAAACTTCCTTTCTTTTTCAAAAGAAATAGTTACAAATCCCGTTCTCAAGTTATTTTAAGAAACTATTTTACCAAATTTCTAAAAAATTAAAAAAATTTCTACATATTATAATCTTCCATTTAATCTCCAAGACAACATTAAGCTCTGTATTTGATTTTAAATTCAACTTCACATTTAATATTAATTTAATTTTTTTAACTGACATAATTTTCATTTACTTCAAAAAAGTCAATTTTAATAATTTAAACTTACATTCAACTATTACCACGAGCAAGCTTTAATAAAATTAGTCTTCTACGATTTTAAAAATTTGGTAAATAATGTGCTTTTAAAGGATATGAGTCAATTAAGATAAAATGAAGCGTACACACGCAGTATTAGTGTTATGGACAGTATCTATAAATTTGTATTTATTAAGAATATCAAATAGAAAAATCTTTAATTTTTCACATAAATACTTGGGTGGATTTATTTTATTTTTTGTTTAATTAATGACAATTTCAAATGTGCAAGCTTATGCCATATAAATAATTAGCAGTTTCTTAAAGCACCGTCTAGATGCACCTAAACACAGCAAAAATGATTCAAGCTCTCTGATTATGAAAACATCATGACAATGCGTATATTTATTATTAAATTTGAGAAGTATTCGCAAAGCAAAATATAATTTTAGAGTCTTAGAACAATCTAAAAAAGAATAAAATAGGACGAGGATTATTATAACTTATTTGAAATTTTATTCTAGTAAGTAGTAGTGTTTGAAAATTACTGTTGTTTCAAGATAACAGAAAAAAAAGGTTATTGATAAGTAACAAGAATAATTCTATCGGAATAGGAAAAATTATTGCATTACGTTGCGAAGATCCACATTTTATAAATACAGATCGAGGCCCTGGATTTTATATCAATTCATTTTTAACTCTACGTAAGAAAGTAAAGATCGGGAAAAGGAAAGGAGAAAAAAAAATGTCATTCGTTTTTCAGTCTAAAGTCTCAACCAAATGGAAACGTCAGCATTACTTTTATTCTATACACATTTCTATCCCGACTGGTATCGACAGAAAACGATAGAACCGGAAAACGGGAGAAGAGACACCGCCAGAGAAAAGGGAGATATATAGAAAGAATTGTTCTCAAAGAGTACGAAAGATGAATACAAGGCATAGATTTTGGTAGAAAAGAGATGGGAGGAAAGGAAGCTCAAAACGAAAGGGGATGGGGGACTTTTAATCGATGACAACTCTCGTTTTGATTTCTCTTTTTACTTATCTTTTCGCAACCCTGTCTATCTCTTTAGCTGGGGTGCTTCGAAAATAAAAAGATGGGAAAAAGTGACGGGTGTTTCCTAGGATGATATTTTTTCCCTTTTCTTTTTTTCTGTCTGAGCAATATATTATGCAATATATTTTTTCCAGTTCTTCCCTCCCCCACCATCCTCTTTTATTTCTAAGAAGAAGTGAATTGGTATTTTGTAGAAAATTATACTTTATTCAATATTGTTTGCTTTTTTTCTAATATTGTTTTAAGGAGTAATTAAAAAATGAAATTGGCTTTGTTAATTCATTTTAACATGAGCTAACGTTTTTTTTCTTCTTCTTCTTTTTTTTTTTTTTTTTTTTTTTTTTTTTTTTTT
>BMAW01065638.1:2075097-2089855 GCA_019974015.1 Nephila pilipes | reverse complement strand
TTTTTTTTTTTTTTTTTTTTTTTTTTTTTTTTTTTCATTCTTTATCTACTAAGTTCTCGAAAAAGTAGAATTATTCAAGATGACTATTAATTAGTGTAAATTAAGTGTACTTTCGATCCCCTGACTCCACAGAAGCAATTACTATCTAGAAAAGAAAAAAAAATGCCTTTTCAAATTCATTCTGTATTTCTATTTTCACAAGCAAAGCATTCTAAAGTACAAAAACGTTGTCAATGCTAATAACAAAAAGAATAAAAACAGTCGATTACGCCATAGAATTTATTATTAAGTTAAATATTAAAATAAAAGCAGACGATAAATTAATCGCAATAAATTAAATCTATCTTAGCATAGTAAATATACTTTTAGCAAACTAAATACAATTATTCTAATCATTATGTATTGCAATGTCAATCTTTTGAATTTAACACCATGTATTCTTTATTTTATGCCCGTGTTATTTTGTTGACGCCATTTTCTCAAAACAACATGTTAGCACGAGATATCAGAGATAAATTCAGCAGTTTTAGAATCTTGCCTTAGATTAATTTCATAACAATGAGGCCCAATTTTATGATACAAATGTGCTTAAGTTAATAATTAGTTTTAGTATATTTGTCGCACTTAAAAAGAAAAAGAAAATTGAATATCTCTCTCATTTTGGACACCAACTTGATTAAAAATTTGTTTTATATTTATAAGGTTTGTGGTATATCCTATGTGTAAGGACAGTTAATGATAAGAAAATCAGCTGAGTGAGTTTTCTTATAGGTTAAAAACTGATTGAAAACAGTGTAAAATAATAGTTTTACGAATTTTTATTCAACGCTGTAAATGATATTTGTAAAAGTTGTAAATGATAATTTTTTTAAAAAGAAATACATTTTCCTTTAAATTTAGTGTTTTTACTGTTAGGAATATTTCAATACAAAAAAGAAATGAAACTTTCTTACATTAAAATTCTTGACACTATAAACACTTAATCAATATATAAATTGACCTAAAATACATGCCTGTTTCTTAGATGAAATTAAACAATTTAAAATTTTTTAAAAATTTATTATTAATAAATGAAAAGCTTAGGTTATATGATGAATATTCAGTATAAATTAAACAAACAAAAAATTAATTCCATTTTTAAGTGTTAATAAGCTTAAGAATTACTTTTTATAAGATTATTCACTTCTCTATCCCGTATTTGATATTATAAACTTCCACTCAGCATTACTTTTGTCTTTCTTAAGTTCATTATACTTACCAAAGTCTGTATTTCTATGATTAATTATCATGTTCTTCACTGTCTCATTATAACTGGACGAAATATATTGTTTTTATAAAAATACAGTAAAATAATTTCAGAGTTTAACAGTTATTGTTAAGGTTTAATTATTATTAAGAAAATAACCGAGATATCTGGATAAAATTTATTCTACATATTAATTGTTTCTTTTGTACGCAATGTTGTAAATAACAGCAATTAATGTTGAGTTGTTTGGTTTCAGGAAGCTGAAGATTGAAGTAGCCCTTAGTATGGAGAAGGTGAAGCTCAGTCTGCTGTGTTCTGAAATGACGAATGCCTATGAAGCAAAATCTTAAGAATAAAAAATAAAAATTAATTTTCTACCTCAATTATTTTTAGTAATAATTAAGACTTTAAGATACTTCTGAATAATAATTAAAACTCTACGATACTGCAGGTTACTTCAATCTACGCATCCTGATACGGAACTAATCAACACTAATAGAAGTAATTTACAGCATTATGTACATAAGGGTCCATTAATATGAAGAATACATTTAATCCAGATATCTCGGTTATTTCTTAGTGATAATTTTAACTTAACTATATCCTCCTCGTAATATACACGCAGGTTTATGATCCATTTCTTAGAACAATCTATGCTACAAAATTTATAACTACTCGTACAATATGCTAATTAAGCAAGGGACACCAAACGATTTTAAGATGAATTTCTCAAATAAATGTAATTAAAAATTATACGGGATAATCGAAAATGCATTATAATTTTTGTAAACAAGGTTTGAATGAGTGATTTTTTGCTTAAATCCATTACGTTTCCATTTAACTCATCAATAGATTTAAAAATCTGAGACGTTCATATGCCTTTTGTATACACGGAGGAAAAAATTCACATTCGTTAATGGAGTAAAACTACGCAGTAACACAGAAAATTTCAGAACATTGAGAAAGAAATTTCTTAAGACGACGTTTAAAGTTCATTACTGAATAGATAATTATACTACTTTTTAGTTCTCTATTCCCAGATTACCTAATTTAAAGCTTTAAGGTCTTTTGTGTTATAGTAAACTTGATTTTTATTTTAGTTTTTCAGCTTTGATGAACGTGAAAATAAGACATGCAACTGTTCGCCGATTGAGAACGTGTTGTTTAAAAAGAACCAATTAGGTCCGAGGATTCCAACTTCAGTTACGAATAGTAAATAAAATTCTGTTTAAAAGGACTCGTTGTCAAGAAAAAACCGTTGCAAGTCTCATTGTTCGTGTACGCTTAAAGACTTTAAATTGTCACGCTTTTACCCGAGTCTCCTTTCTCTTAATTTGTTTAGAAGAGTAAAACTTCGCTAATTTTAATTAAGTTCTTTCAGTAATTACATGCGTGTGAAAGAAAGCGGGAAAAGCGCCTATATTTAAAATTTTTTCCAATGAAATTCCCTTCGATTTTTCCTCCAAATGCTTTTAGAAACTTTTATACTCTTCTGCTATTGTTCCCTTTCTTTGTACGGTCTGGTCGGGGAGAATCTGTGGGGAATTCCTTAGTTATAAGCGAAAGAAATGCTTAAAATATACAGTTTCTCAGACTTTTTGTACGGTTTTTCTCTTTTTTTTTTTCATCGGATGGGTAATGAAAGCTTTTTGGTAACAGTCAAGTAGAGAAATTCTTCTTTTTTTTTTTACTCCTTATTATTGTGCAGTCACCCTTTCAGTAATCGTTGCGGATAAATGTGAAGTTTCGTAGCCATTATCCGAAGTTTTATTTCTAAAAATATTTTTTTGTGAGTAACAAAAGTTAAAAATTTGAATCCTAAATGCAACAAACTTTTTCCAGTTTTGGTTTATTGAATATGAAATGATTAATATGTATTCAAATCCACGACTCACGATTGAAATTTTTTTCAAAAAAAAAAGTTTAACAATAAGAAATATTGTAATAAGAAATATCGATTCTATGAAAGAATTTGTGAGCAGATTCTTCTATGACAGTCAAGAGTTCTTTGCGTGTCTGAACATTAGGGAATAAACAATAAAACCGTAAGAGTTTATTCGCTAGAATGAAACAAAAATAAAAACTTGAGGAAATGTACATAACATTTATGTCAGTGAACTTATTTTAAATCATAAATATTTCTACAAATATGTATTTTCTTTTATTTCCCTCGAAATGTTTTCAAAACTTACATTTAAACAAGATTATGTTAAAAATTTACCGACTTTTACTTTTTCAACTAAATTTACTTTGATGGATTCTTAGTTAATTAATCAAAAAATTAATTTAGAGATATTGAAAACTTTATTAAAAATTAAGTTGACGGTTATCGAATAATTTTGTATTTTAATTTAAAGTGTAAGTATATGGATAAGTGAATTTTTTTTTTTTTTTTGGGGGGGGGGGATATCGCTTAATTTAACTTTAATTTACAGAAGAAAAAAATCAACATAGAAATCCACAATAGACGTTTATTACAGTACTGATATATTAAAGTTCACAATTTTTGGAGAAAAAATTAAATAAAAAATAAACAGTCCCAAAAATATATGGACAAATAGTTTCATCCGTTATAGTTCCAGTTTTGAAATCGTTGTTTCTAATTTATTTGAAACCGATCAGATATGCTTTGAACTAAGGTTTACAGTAAATCAGGTTTTAAAGAGAACCAACTCTGATCTATTTGCTGCTGTACCTCCGACAGAGTTGAATTTTGGCGTCCATGGACATACACATCTCATGTTAATGCCCCTCAAAGATTTTCCATATGGATAAGATACAAAATAATAGCTGGCTAATCCATAATGGTAAATTGATTCTCTATAAATTAAGTTTTAGTTGTAATAGGGGTGTGGATCGAAATGTTCTCTTTTTGCAGTTTCCAGTTATCACCTCCCAGAGCTTTTCCAAATGAAAGCAAGTGAGTCTAAAGCGCATCCTGAGGATTTTCTGAACATTGGTGATCCTGTAGGAAACATATATCAGCTGTGGCATTGAAACAGAACTCGACCCACACCATGACAAAACCACCTCCTTGTTGCCAGCTAAAGAAAGAGCGGGGTTCACGTCGGAGGATGTGCCAATAATATGCCCAATCATCTGGGCCATCCGTATAGAATTTCTTTTCATCGTTGAAAAGAACAGATAATCATTCATCTTTTTAATGCATGTGTTTCGCACCCCAAGTAGTCGCGCCTTTCTGTGATGTGCTTTGAGAGATGGTATTTGCCGCATACTACGATAAACAAGAAATTTACTTGCTTGTAGAACTGTAGATCTGAATGCTGGGATGACTAGGCTATTGACAATTTAACGGACAGACATTTTTTTTACTGGAAACAGCGTGCCAAAACTTTCTATCTTGCTTTCTATTTTCTTTGGCTTCCCAGGAATCTTCTTTGCTACAGATATGCCTCGTTGCCACAATATATTATGTATAACAGATCTGATGCATTGCGTGTGCTTATAAATTTGCTAAACCTTCATTCCTTTATATTTTAAACGACACATTTTTTTTTTTATCAGTCTGTGATAAATCAACGTTGTAAGACATGTCGCAATAAACTTCAAATCGGAAAACAGATTTCTCTTTTATATTCTAAGGCTATTACATATTCTTGGAATATGCAAATTTTCTAATTCTGAAATTATAATTCCGATTTTTTTTTAAAGATAGAGAGAAAGAGGGTTGTTCATATACTTTCGGGATAGCATTTTTTTTTTTATTAATGCATATTTATTCTTGATTAATGAGATCAAACATTTAACTATTTCTATTTTATACTCATGATATTACATCATTTATTATTTCTATTGCTCTAGCATCTTTGTTTTAATTATTACCTAAACAAACCACCAGTCCCCATATTTATAAGACGCGATATGGGAGAGAAATTAGTCATATATTAAAACTACAATATAATTTAAAATTGACCCCCCTTTCATGAATCTCAGAAACTTACAAAAAAATTACAAAATCTGAAAACAAGACATATTTGGGGAAAATAAAGAACTAAGAGTTAATTACTAAAAACAATATAAATAATTAATTTACTAAATCAAAACTCTCTGAATCAATAGTTGAAAAATAAATTGTACAATCAGTTTTTATGCATTGTCAAACTTAAATAATTCGAAGCTGAAGAGACCAGAAAAAAATTCGAATTCGAACTGCGTATATTTTCATAAAGAGAATAGGTAGAAAGAAAAGTTACACAATGATCACAGATTTAGTACTCAAGTTTTATTTTACAAAAAATGCATGCACATATTTTGCTATTGAATCAAATATTTTTACTGTGTACCTTTACTAGTTACAAAGCTTTTAACAGCTCATGTGTTTTAGCTTGCTTCTTTGAATGCAGTCTTTGAGGCATTGCAAAAGATTCCAACCTATCAAGTGATGAAGAAAAAATAATCTTCTATATGAGATAGACCTTCAAAAAGCCAGTGAAGTTCATGTATATGGTATCATAGTTTCTTTTGTATAAGGTAGAGGCTTTTACTTTAAAGATTGAAGACAAATTTTTGCGAAAATTTTGAATTGCCTAAGGTTTCTTTTTATTGTTTTAATCCAGAATTCTAGGAACAGTCAAAAAATTCGAATTATCTAAAACTTTTAAGTTATAAAAGTTCGAATTATTTATATAAGTTCCAAAGCATATGAATCTTTGGTCATTGGCGTCACTCACACAAATTTTCACCTTAATTTGTGGTTGAATAAAATAATTGCGTCTGACTTATGATATAATTGTCATGAAATCATATCTTTAACTTTTGCATTTTATCCTCCGTTTTAGTAACTTGTAGTGAATTATCTGTTCTATAAACAATTATTTCAGCCTGTTGTTTTCCTTAAAAAAATTAGAATTGTTCATATTTTAAACCAGATTTACTTATTTCAGGCTTCAACAATATTTATGCAACATTGCATACTTTTTCTACAATAGTTTTTCTCTCCTCAAAACTGTAAAAAAAGTTAGTAAATTAATTAGCTCGTATATACGAAATAGTTAATAATTTCACAATAAATAAAGTAGTTCAAATTTTCCAGAAAATTATTATCACTGATTGATTCATCATTTAATTTACAAGATTCTTGGCAGCACTTACCCCTTTATTTTCTTTTAAATACTTTATTTAATAACATGATATTACTTATTACTTTTTTGAAAATATGTCAAATATAATTATAAGCAAGTATGCTCAAAATATTTTTCATTTAAGAATACATACTTAAATTTCTTAAAACGTGATCACTTCGATCAAAAGAGCATCAGGGTTATTCAAAATGATTCATCCAGTTTCGAAATACCTTATTTTCAAAATTAAACGCGACACAGAACGATAAGTAATAAATGCAAAGGGGGAAATATCGAAGTTTATTTTACTAGTGTTTTCGATGCAACTTTTTTTAGTTACATGAATAATATCAATTCAATTTGTAAATTCCTGCCAAACACGTTGTATGAGTGGTAATTGATTATACAGCAGCAAAAATCCGTTCTTGAGATTCAAATAAATTTGTGGGAAAAAATGTGGCACATAATCTTTATCTTTTACAAAACCCTAAAGGAAGAAATCGCAAGGAGCCATGTCCAGTGACTTAGGTGACCAGCTATATAACATTAAGCCATTTGGTTCACTGCGATCGTTTCGTGAAATAGCATCACGAAAAACACACGAGTACTGACTATTGTTCATAATATAAGACTTCCAAATTTTCCCTTTATATTCTTGTATTACTTATCATTCTGAGTCCTTTATTTTTAAAAATATGGAATTTTGTAATCGGAAGAATCATTTTGAATAGCCATGTATTTTACAGTATCCTAGTGAAAAGTAGATACAGATACATGCACAGATTTATTATGCGCATTTCTTCTCAATCCTGGTGTGTATCTGGAAATGTCTGATGTATCTAAATTAACCTTTTAATTGATATTCCAAGTCCGTGAAATTTGTGTTAGAATGCACTTAAATTGATGACATACTTATTTCAACAAGATGAAAAAGACAATACATATTTAATTTCAAGAATACTAATTTCCTCAACCATAAATGATATTGAAATAAACATTTAAGGCCTCTTCAAACAAAATCATTTTCTCCTGTGGGTCCTAAGTCTATGAACACTCATACAGCAACCAAATAAAGGTAGAATTGAGCTTTCAGGAATTATTTATTTGGGTAACAGTTACGATTAATTAATATTTATCATTCATGTAGCTCTATTTCGTGACACAATTTTCCCAAAATTATATCTTCTCTTCTACAATAAGTAAAATTTCTTGAATTCATCCTTGGCCAATCTGATATGGACAATCACCATATCATCTGTTGCGACGAATTCAACCCCGATTTGAAAATGAGTGATCACTACCTTTACTGCTGTCATGTTGATGTTAGGAGCGATGTCAAATGATAGTCAATCTTCATTAGTAATAGTAATGTGAGAGAAATTGACAGCTGGCAGCGGTACGTCCAGGAAACTCTTGTTCCCTCGAGCGTTGTATTTCATGGCAGGTCTGCTACTTGCTACTTTCTGTCAAGAAAACATACTCTCTCAAAAACAGTAGGGGTTCTGGAAAACGTTTCCGTCACGCTGTTCCAACATTTCGTTTGTTCTCTTTTCAGTTTTCTGCTGCTTAGTATTTGTAACCATTAGGTTACAAATACAACATTAACCTCGGGCGTGTTGATCATATGAGGACAGTGATAAAACATTAATATGATGTAATACTGTAATTCCGTATAAGATTATATTGCTAAAATAATGTAAAGAAATATCGTTTGTTCTACATTTTCAGTTTTCTTCTTCTATGTATTTGAAACTTAACGGTGTATTAATTTCAGTGGCGTGGATTACATGAAGTAAAAAATGAATTATGAATAACGTAAATCCATGTATGAATATTTAATTACGTTTATTCCATGTATGAATATTTAATTACGTTTATTCCATGTATGAATATTTAATTACGTTTATTCCATGTATGAATATTTAATTACGTTATTCCATGTATGAATATTTAATTACGTTATTCCATGTATGAATATTTAATTACGTTATTCCATGTATGAAATAAAAGAATTTAACGAAAACTCTCTCTCTCTATCTCTCTCTCTTTTCAGTTTCTTCTACTAAGTATCTGTAACCAAACGATGCATTACCTTCGAGAGTGTAGTTAATACAATGACAAAAATAAAAATTATTAAATATATTAAAAATTAGTAAGGTAGTAGTAACACTGTAATTTTATAATCAGTAATTACTTATTACCCTTTCGAAATCATTAGAAATCGAAATTTTATTACAATACCTCTTTCCTGAATCCGTATACTTGAATGAATAGGTAACCTTTCAATTAATATTAGGTTATAGAATTATTTAAATACTAAGTATTTTTTCTTAATGTATTATATAATTATATTCATATTGGTATATTTGTGAGTATTTGTTAAATTGAATGCCTTTTTTAAGGTATCCCAATAGTTTTATGCATATGCCACAATCAAAAGATGGACGAGTCTTATCAAAAGTGGTATGATTTTGTTTGCAGTAATGAAATCTATATTCTCATAACATTAATTTGTATTATTATAATGACACACGTATAATTGTTGTTTTTATAAATTAAACCCCGTTAAAGTTTCTTAAAGTTTTCTTTTGCTGATTGGTGGGTTGTCGCAAATTTTTGAAAAAAGTATTTGAATAAAATTTTGAAATTCGTATGTTATGGTAAAGAAAATTAAATATAAGATATCAGTATTCAGCGTAGAAAATTAAATATAGGATATCAGTATATACGTATTTTTGAATGTTAAGCAATTTTATAATCTCGATCCAAAAAAAAAGGGGGGGGGAGGGATTTTTTTTTTATCAACCATTTTTATAGACAACAAAATAAATGAAATTATCTCGTATTATCCATAAATTTAAAAGTAATGCTAAATAACTACCTGATGCTGATTTCTTATGCTAAATAACTACCTGAATGAATGTCTGAATTATATATCAGACAAAAAAATAAATAAATAAAGTAGACTGAATACATTAGGATGGCTCAGAGCTCAATAACAGTTCTCTTTTAAGAAATTTATTAATGTAGTCGATAATGGACTGAAATTAAGTATAAAATCGTTTTTACATCATTTTGTGTCTAATTTTTTGGAGATACTATTGGAGATTGTATTTGGATTATATTGGAGGACGAAATCGTTTTTGGATTAATAAGGAAAAATAGATGTACATAATATACATATTCAAGAGTCCTAAATAAACTTTTACCCAATAATTTTAGAATTAATCATACATAGTTTACTGATTTCTCTTTACGATTTATTTCAAACTGGCGATACTGGAATGTTACGCATGGAAAATAACATTAGGTATACATTTCCCCATTTCCTTTTCTTCAGTAACCAAAAACTAATAAACCTATTTATTTGTAAAAATATCACTATAAATAATAATATTATAAAGGCATCATTGTAGTTAGCATAAATACGAAAAACAATGTTAAATTTCTCGTTGTTTATCATGTAAATACATTAATTGAAAAAAAAACATATTAACCTTTTTGATTGTTATGCAAACTTCCAAATTAACTATTTAAACAATTAAATTATAATGTTCAAATTGTAAATTGTTTTGTTGTTTTCTTACTCAGTTTTCATTCGTAATTTAACGATACGTTTAAAAATTTTTCTATTTCTTTATACAAAAAGTATCATTATTGTCATTTAATAAACTAGTATTTTATTAAATTTATCACTTTCAGTCAAACTGCAAATAAATTTAACGCGATCACCAAAACTAAAAACTTCCTGAAAAGAGTTTTCAAAATCATTAGAAGAGCTCTTTCCGTTAGAATTTTTACGACCATACTGGCCAGACCATATCAAGTTGAAAGAGGGGAAAGGGGCCCAAAGACCCCCTACCAAGTGGACATCTTCACTCCATTTGCAGAATGATCCCTAAATCTTCACATTACTATTTCTGCCAGTATCCGATTATACCTACCTCCCCCTGCTGACACACACCTCCCTCCCCTTTCCCGCTTTCTGACTGGTTCCCCGCTCTCTGCCTCCGTTCCGGTCTCATCACAAGATGGCGGTCGCAGTCAGAAAGCTCGCAAGCAATGGTAAGCAGAGAAAAATTTTTCTTTATCCTTTTTTCCCTCCCCCATCTTCTTTAAGACGTAGTTGCAAATTATCTGATTCATGTGAATAACAGCTGTCTTCCTTTGACTGACCGTTTACTCAAGGCATTGAGTGACAACACTGCAGTATATCACCACACGATTTCCGCAAATTAGGCTTAAGTTTTGGTTAAAACACTTCGGTCTGGTATTGGTTCGGATAATCACTTTATATGTTTTGTTTATTCACGAATTGTGAATCACGATCCGGTTTTCCTTTCACGAATGGTATCATTTAAGTTTCTGAAAGCTTGATAAAACTAGTGTCCATTACTGCAGCGACAGTTTATGAGGTTGAATTTGTTTTTGTACATTAAAATTGATTCATGTGAATGAAATTAAGAAAATTCTATATCATGATTTTTTTTTTGCGAAGTTTGTTAATAAAAATGCATATTATTTTATTTAAATATGTTTATACTGATTTTAAGTAATGAATTGAGTTTTAATGCAAGGAAACATCGAAATTAACATGGGAAATTCTATAACAGTTTATACATTACTTTTTTTGTGTTAAATAAAAGTGATATACCTTTAAATTTTAAATTATTAGAATATATATGAATCATTAGAATATACTTCTAAATACGTCTTCCTCTGTTATTTGTAATTGTGCTTATTAATTGACTCTCAAAATTGTACATCATTCATCTTAATACAAAAGACAATGATTATTAATGTGACTATTTAGAATACAAATTTCTTAGTTAATTTTACTTTGTGTACTTCTTAAATTAAAAATGTGTTTGATAAATAAAATATTTGTTATTAGTTGTGTTATGATTCAAGTTATAGTTATAAATATTTAGTTAAATGTTGTTTGATAATGTAACTTAAAATGCATTTCTTTTCTTAGAAGCAATTAAAATTATTTTAATAGTACAGTTATGTGGAACAAATTCGTGATCACACTCACGTACAGAGTTTAATAGGTATCTTACTTAGCTTTACTAACAATTATTCGTGAAATTTTTTGTCTAAAGTGTGTCGTTTTTAAAACGTAATTTACACAAGTGTGGCTTGATTTTAGATGGCCAAATTAATGATTCAAAAACATATCAATGAAAATGTTATTATCAAGAATGTCTTTTAAAATGAGATTACATAAAAATATCTATAATTTAAATCTTTTTTGATGCATAGTTTGAATGTTTTTGCATTTAGTCTACCAACAGTTGTATTTTTTAAATATAATATATATCTACTTAGGTCTTGAAAGTCTAGTTGCCTAACAAGATTTCATCGTCAGTTCCAAATGAAGTAACCTGTTATACAAGTCTGAAAACCTAAGGTATGCAGTAGTTTGTTTTAATTTCCCTTTTATTTGTGCAAAAAAACTATAAGTTTAGTATTTATCTCAAATATATTTTGCACAGATATTTCCTTATCATTATAGAATTGAAACAATGATCTTTTCTTTGCATGAACTCAAATTAATTTATATTTTTTAATTTTATTTTAATAATACCTTTCTTTTCTTTAATTTCTCTTTCAAAAGTATTTACTGGTCTACATATTAAAATATCTTAGCTTTAAAGCAATTAATCTTCGTGTTGAATTTGTTTTAAAAAAATTAAATCAATTGCAAGTGAAATGAAACTTAAACTTAATCGAAATTAATGAAATTATATAACAATTCGATCAACTGCTAGTTTACAAACTTTAATTATGAGATTTTAGAACAATTATGATATTTTACTGAATCTCTTAAGCTAATTGTAGTGTTATTTTCATTTTATAAAATCTATTAATAATTTTACTTGTGTGAATGATTGCTGAACATTTTTTTTTACTTGATATTTGTGGACATAATTTAAATTATTCTAATTTTCAACATTATTTTTTTAAAAACTAATAAAGATCACAGATTAATCATAGAATTTTCTCTGAAATGAACTTTACAGCTCTTATCTGCAGATTTTAATATTAATCTTGTTAACACCATAACCATGGTATCAAAAAGCTAAATGCATTTTAATATAAGTAAATAAAACAATTGTGACTTTTTGTGGTAAAATATGCTCTATTATTTAAATAATTACGCTCAAAATGATTTTCAGTTGACTTTGAAAAGCATTCCACAACATGCATTGAATCAATGGTAAAATTTGGGTTAATTACATAAGGATTATATATACAATGAAAGGTAAAGTTCAGATGTATTGCGTGTAGAAAATATTATGTGGTATATGAATTTAAAAATTTATAAAAAAATACACGAATCTTCAATAACCATTTACAAATATTAAAAAAATATGTGCGTCTTATTATTATAACATACATTTTATTACTGTGAGGCATCGTATTAAATCTTGTTCTTCAGACAAAAGTTTTAAAATAATTGTTAAGAACCTATGATTAATAAAAATGTATATTGTTAAAAAAATATTTGAGAGAAAAATACTTTTAAGTTATGATTGAGAGTATCTAATTTTTTTTTTTAAAAAAAAAAAAGGAAGAAAGAGGGGGATTCAGAGGAATAATTCTTTAAACACCTATACAGTCAAAAAGTCTTCAACATTTATCTAACAATTTTTGTTAGTATCCATCAGTAAATCACTAATATTTAACAACTGATACATGAAAAGTTAAATCTAATTGTATAATATATATATATATATATATATATATATATATATATATATATATATATATATATATATATGTGTGTGTGTGTGTGTGTGTGTGTGTGTGTGTAATATACAGGAATACAGCCGACAAATTTTACAACTCGTCCTTAATAGAGAAAATTAATTATGCAAATTATAAAGGATTTATTCATAATAAGTCAGAATAGTAGTTTCAGTCTTATTGACTAGTCTGAATAAAAGATGAAATGAGGAACAGCGATTTGATTACAACAATTTAATGTTGGTGCCCCTATGTTATTTTTTTATGAGGAATTATTACAAATTAAAATAATAAGTCATAGAGGATTTACTATCATAATTTTCAACAATTAAAGCTTTTCATACCATAATTTATTCATGTCATACTTGTACGAGTTTTGATCAAGTTAATACAAATTTTTCTGTTTATTTTGACAAACACTCAGAATTGATGATGAATGTATATAGAAATAAAGGTGATAACAAAGATTCGATTTAAGAAGAAACGGGATGCAAAAACTGGAAAAAATTCCCTAAGTATACCAGATTTAGTTTCTGTTGAAAAAAAATACTCTTAACCAGTTATCTATCACTAGCAACAAAAGTAAAATTTTTGAGCCATCAAGTATCTTTGATAAGTAAAGTGATTTAGCATTTTTAAGTGCTTTTCATTTTAATTGCAGTCATACTTAAAAATAAAAATGCTTGCCATTACCTTGCATTCAAAATGTTCTTTACGATTCAAATTTTGAATGAAAGCTATATAATTTTAAAATGGTGCTAATTATATGTAAAATAATAAACATAAAAAAACACCGCTTATGGATTTGAGTTCATTTTGATAATATCTTAAAAGCTTTTACAATTAAAACAGAAGTGTAAGGTACTTTTTTTCATAGAAAAAAAACTGAATTGAGGGATTCAAGCCTTTTTTTTTTTTTTTTACTGGTAGTGATTTAATTTAAAAATATCTATGCATCTAATTCTTTATTTTAAGCCTAAAAATGTGTAACAGCTTTATAAAAACATCTTTTTTAATTATTAAATCATAAGGAGAATTGGAAATTTATATGCAAAAATGTCACAAAATTTTAGCAGCATTAAGAATTTTAGATATAATTACACAAGAAAATCTATTCATGCTAAATTTCCTGAAGGTTCAACAAAAATGAAAGAATTTAGCGTTTTAAGATCTGCAATCGCTGAAGCCTTTATTAACTTATTATTTAAGTATGTAAATATTAAGTTAAGCTACTTTATTATGATACAAGTAGTACTAAGTATATTAATTTCGGGAAAAAAACAATTAACATCCTTTAAACTATCCAAGTGTACAACTATCGTGATTTACTATATTTGTTTTTTTAGGTCACACAACTGATCGAAAAATTCTTACTATTAAATTTTGTTAACTTTATATTATTTAACTAATACCACAATTTATATTATTTAACTTATAACTAATAACGAACATAAATGAAAATAATGCGAATCACAATTAGAGAAAAATTCTAATTATATTATGATCATCGAAAAAAAAAACTGTTATTAATTAGAAGTACTTTAATATACTGATAAATAAGGACTCTCAACAAAATAAATAAATGAATGAAAATAAATATATTTACTTAAAATAGAAAATATTTTTAAAACAAATAAATAATAAAATTAAAATGAATATTAATAATTTTAAAATAACT
>BMAW01065638.1:2059940-2075087 GCA_019974015.1 Nephila pilipes | reverse complement strand
AAATAAATAATAAAATTAAAATGAATATTAATAATTTTAAAATAACTAAATCATTTTAAAATAAATAAATAATAAAATTAAAATGAATATTAATAATTTTAAAATAACTAAATTATTTTAAAATAAATAAATAATGAAATTAAAATGAATATTAATAATTTTAAAATAACTAAATCATTTTAAAATAAATAAATAAATAAATTTCAAAAAGGAATAACAATTATAATTTTTAAAAAATGTATAGTGATAATTTAAACGAATTACAAAAAGTTAAATATAACATACTTAACCCTTTTCTTCATTATAAAAACATATGACTGAAATAAAGCTGCCTTAAAAACACATTATTTATAAATAAAATTTAATGGACACTAGCTGAAATGAAACAATGATATATTTTTGTAAACGTTTTGTAATTTTTGTTATTGCTTACAGAAATGTATATTAATTTTTGGAGGATTGAATGAGTTCCTAATCACTAGGGAATTTCTAAGAGCAAGAACGTTTACTTTCATTTCGGAAAGGGGAAATTAAATATTTTTACACGTCATAAGAAAACTGAGCTCATACCTACTTTTCAGAATTTTCATTTGCTTCTCAAAATCCTCTTGTTTATCTAACTGATAGAAATAATATTTCAAAAAAATATATTCTTTAGAATTAATATTTTTGTATTATAGTACATAAAATTTGTATATTTTTTAATTACATGTCATAAGACTTGAGCTCATTCCAGTTCTTCAGAACATTATTTGAATTCTCAAAATCCACATATATTCATCCAAATGATAACAATAATTTTTCAATATATATATTTTTTAGTATTCAAATTTTTGTATTTATTTATTGCATTCTGAAAACATTGTTGTCAGTTTTTAAAGAAATGTAACTGACTTTATTTTCAAATACGCTTGCAAAAATTGATTAATTTATTGATTGTTTATTAAAGTCACTCTTAATAGCAACGTAAGGGGTATTGGTGACGGATCTTGTGATTTTATGTTTGCTCAACAGTATTTGGATTAAGAGGAAACACACCGATATTTTAATAAACTATTTATAGTTAATTGTTTATTTTTCTTACTAATATAATTGCTTGATTTTAGAAATGAATACTTTTAAATAGAAAAGGTCTAGAGTTAAATATTTTTTGAGCATAATATAATCTTCGACATATTGTATACAGTAACATGATTTAACATTTTCACAATTTAATCTTAGTTCTCAGATTGCTTACTAATTATTTCATATAAATTAAAATAATATTTATTAGTATTTTGTTGAGTTTTATTTTTTGTCCTTAAAAGAATTCTATAATCTCAATATCCCAAAGCATCCTACATGCAATTAAAAAAGAGGATATTATTGTTTTATGTACAAAACCCTTAATTTAAATGAATAAGGACGTTGTCTGTTTATTCGGTATATTAGCAGTAACTGAATATTCATACACATATAGAGCACAATTAACTGTAACTGATTCCTTAAACTGAGGGTGTTCCTGAAAGTTACAAAGTAGTATTTAAAATGGGATCGAATGATTTATTTATTTATTAAATAATAATAAATAAATAAATAATGATTCGGTATGCATTAACCGAAAATGCAAAATTTTTTTTGAATAGTTTGTGAGATAAAATAAAAGAGAAAGAATACAAAAAAAAAGAGATTTTCAGAAAGTTGTGTAAAAAGCAGGAAGGAAACTCAGAATACACTATATAGGTTTACTTTCATTATCTATATATCCATAATTTTGCTGAAATAGATATTTATCAGCCTTATGTAAGCAATTAAAATAAAAAAAAGCATAATTTAATTAACTATCAGAATCTGAAGCAAGCTTCTGATAAGGCTTCTTGATTATCCAAAATCAGATAGATCCCAACAGATTTTGATCATCGACATTTTGTTTTATGTAAATTCTTATAAATCTGAAATTTACTCCCATGAAAAGAATACATATTTCTAATTATAAGCAACTCAATAAATAATTAACATCTCATAAACATAATTTTACTTTTTTTACATTAAATCAATTCACCAACTACATGAGTAGCTCTAATAATTTGCTTTTTCATGTGGATTCCCGATGAAACAAAGTACAAAACGACGATAATAGTAATCTGATTTATTCTGCTAATTAAAGAAATACTCTTAAAACCAAACACAAAACATACTGCAGCTTCCATTCACAAGTTACTAGTTGCAAATTATTTGAATAAAATTTGAACAGTGAGCAGTTGACTTGCTACCAATGTGAAGTGAGAACAAAATTAGAATAATCTCTTCATCCATCCGACCTCCTTAACTATACACATAAAGCACTTAAACTTAATATACTATAATCCTTATAAACACAGGAAAATTCGTTCTCGCTTATGCTTGAAAAATTAGCTAAAACAGTAATTTTTCATTCAGATGATTTGCTTACGTTTTTCTTAATTTGAAACAGTAATTCTCAATTCTTAGTACTCTTTTTGGCAGTTATTTTAATTACCCTTAGATTTAATGAACACCTATAAGAAATTTTTTCTAAGCAATCATAAGTAAATATAAGATTTTACGATAAGACATTAAAAGGAGGCACTGTCGTAGCGACTGGGAGATTATATGAGGGTTGTAATTCCGCCTTCCCCCCACAATAATTGCTGTTAACTGAAATTTTAAAACTAAAACATTGATATTGAATTTTTTTCGAAATTCTGAAAAATAATATTCAAAATTGCTTATAAATATTCTTTTCACCTTGAAAATAAGCAATGTAATTTGAAAATAATTTTGAGACATGAGTTGAAGTGGGACTCCCCGCCCCGCTATATACAAACCCGATATATATATATATATATATCGGGTTTGTAATTATTTATCTCACTTTCAATTAAAATTACTTAATTCATACATCAAATAAAAAATTAATTAGTTTAAATGTATAGTATAAGTGTGCACACAAATTGATGTAAATGATTTATTATGTTTATCGGTTTTTAGATTGTCATATCAAAATAGTAAATTGAACATAATCATTTCTATTGAATCAGCAATCTATTTTATTAACCGTTGGAAGAATTTCCATATAACAGGATAAAATAAACTCAATGACAATCATATGCATTCGTGCGCAAAATTTGCTCATGATGTCCAATTTCTTAAAAACTAATGAGCAGATTTTAATAAAATTAGGTATGAGTATACATTTATAACAGAGAAACAGATGTTCTACTCAAAGTCTTTTATGTAAGCACAGCTATCAGTAAAGATAAAAGTGCGAAAATGTCCAACACCCACTTTGTGATATTGGACTGAAAATGAGTCTAATATGGAGTACGGTCCCCTCTCACAGCCTGAAAGGTATCACATCTTGAGGGCATATTAGACAGAAGACAGTTGAAAATTCCCTGTTGCAATGGATCAATTTCTGCACCAAGGCAATTTTTAATTTTGAGATTGTTCTCGGAGGGGGATGGTGAGGTACAATTGCTCTCCTAAAGGCGTCCCAAATATGCTCTATTGGGTTAAGGTAAGTAGATCTGGATGGTCAACCCATGAGGAGAATATCCTTACTTTACATATAATCGCCGACCAGTTGAACCCTATGTGAACGAACACTGTTGTCCATTAACAGGAACCTAAGACCTACAGCGCCCGAGAAAAGTCGAACACAGGGCTCAAAGATTTCCTCTCTATGCTTCATAACTGTAAGAGGGTATTTGTCAAACACATGCAGAGGGGTGCAACCGTCCAACATAACGTCTGCCCTAACCATCACACTTCCACTACCATAATGGTCCTCTTCTGTGATGAATGAAGGAAGGTATCATATTCCAGATTCTCTCCAGATGCAGGTACGCCGAGAATGAGTGTCCAGGCTTAATCTCGACTCATTTGTAAAAAGCACGGTGTTCCACGGAAATCAGACCCAAGGCGCATCTTGTCTGCTCAGTGCTAAACATGCTTTCTTGTGTGCGGCAACGAGCGTTACACAAACTATGGGTTTTCTGGCATACAGCCCTCTCCCATGAAGGCTTTAGGCAACTGTAGACCGTGAAACTCGGGTTCCGGTGGCAACATATAGCTCATGTGAAGACTGTAAAGCTGTAGTAGTCTTAAGTCGCAGCACTGACAGTGCCAAATGATGATTCTCATTCGTTGTTGTGGATCTTGGAGGACTTTGTCCAGGTCCATTCGATATGGATCTTGTGTCCGTAAACTGTTGCAGACAACACTGGGCTTAACGTTAAGCTCTGTAGCCACAGATTCACAGACATGCACCAGTACGCTCACGTATTCGATTCTAAATATTTCCATAAATCTTCGGCTTTTTTCTTTGGTTCAATACTTTTTGTAAAAATAGGCAAAATTTGCACATTCTCTTAATTTTGTACACGAGTGTATTATTGTAACTTTTGATGGAAATCATTATGTTTCGATATTTGACAACATCTCATGGAATTTCAAGAGCAGTTATGAATTAAGATTTAGTAAATAAGAATAATGTATACAATAACTTAATACAAAATCCTGTTTTTTGGAAAAATTTAACTTTGAAATTTTTTAGTTTGCGATTATTTACGTTAAAATATTTTAGAATAGGCTTACAAAATGCATAAAATTACGAGTACGTCTTTGGCGAGGGCGATGAAGTATGTTCCTTATTCCGTTAAATAGAAAATGCCACCTTACATCATAATTAAGTAAGAAAAATTGTAAAGAGACATAGTTAACTTAATCAATTCAATATCAAATTTTGCAAAGAACAGATTTAATCATATTTCTCGTTTGCTTTAATTCTAATTATTATGTTTAAGTATTAAAATTAAAGCAAACTATAAACGTAACAATGAAATGGAAATTTGATTATTTGACCTTAAAAGGGGTATTCAGAAAACAAGTCATGTGCATTTTACACTTTATTTTGAAAAATGGTCAGCTGTGGCATTTTGTGGTTGAGTAAAACAACGACCCCCTATGATGACTAAAAAGACTATTAAAATTTAAAACTAATGTGAAAAAAAGTATCAGAGTTTCTTTAATACGCTCAGAAATTAGCTAGAGACCAAAAACTCTCACTTTGAATCTAAATTTTTTAAAAATAGTTCAGCTAAGGAAGAATCTCGACCGTAAAGTAATTGTATTCCCTTTGAAATTCATTAAGTTCAACTAAGAGTCTAAACTACGTATAAACAAAGTAGATACAGCCAAATGGCAGGTCGCTCCCAAATGAAAGAGCAAACTGGTAGGTATGACTTAGAAGAAATACCCCAATTCCTAAAACCGAAAATAATTATTATTTAATAGAAATAATTAAGGAGACTAAAATTAATTTAAAACCATCACACAACTTTTGGTGATGAAGTCAAAATAATTTAGAATTGATAAAAGAAGTAATACATCTCTGGGTATAAATTTTTTATTTGAGCTGCTTGGATTTTAAGTCTTTTGTTTTTTGAACTGTTCTGACCCCTAGGCAAGTCTTTACGAACCTCCGGGGGTATGCATACCAATGTTTGAGAATAATTGCTCTAAAATATTTTAAATACCAGCAAAAGAGTTACTCAAAAATCATTACTAATCATAAGACTCTAAGCATGAAGTCATTCAATTCAAATTATTTTTTTACAAAGGTAGAAAATGAACTTAAAGACTGGTGATTTATTCAAACTAAAATATGTTGAGCAAAAAAATTTATTCGTTTTAAAACTTTTGATACATTCCAAAATAATTAAGCACGTTTATACTGGTTGAAATTTATCATTTTAAAGCAATTTTTAGCTTCCAATTTTGCTGGAAATTAATATCAAAACTTTATTTAAATATAATTAAACTCGAGTGCATCAACAACATACTCAGAACGTGAAAAATATGAAAGAAATGTTAAATACGAACACTGGAATTGCTATTCATGAAATTGCGTATTACCTTAGCATAATCTTAATTGGAAAATTCTATTAAAAATGTTTTATCGATGCAAACAATTTTCTTCGAATAATAATTATAGAATTTTAATTGTCATTTTCTTCGAAAAGTGAAATATATTACTGATTTAAAAAAAACAATTAATCCTGTACTAGTTTTTCAAGTACAAATTCAGAAGTTTTCTTTAAAATACTATTCTCTGTTATATTTATTTATGTTTTAATTTCAGAGCTAAGGTATTCTTAAAGGTTATGAATGCTACTAGAAGAAATATTCCTTTTATTTGTAAGGTGAAAAAAATAACTTGTTATTTTATAGTTAATTTTTTATAATGGTATAAATAATGGAACTGTTAATGTATGAATAAAATCTATGTACACATAATATTATGTTACAACCTGTTATCAATAATTTTCAGCAATTTTTTTTTTTTTGCTTAAAGGAAATCATAAAGAAAGACATGCAAGACAATTTTTGACTTTAAGTATTGCAAACCTACATATAGTTTAGGTAAATCTTATTTAACATAGATCACAATTAGTTCAAAAATTATTATAAAATTTTTCATTATCAATAGGTTGCATCACAGTAATGTGAACTTAGTGAAGTTTTCATGAATTGAATTTTAATGACTCTTAAATAGCAGTTAAAAATTATTTCAGGAAATCAAGAAAAATTCTCTTTTTTAAATGCAGTATTTTTTAAATTTTTATTATGTGCTATCTTTTCATTGATTTAATAGTTAAGAACATTTATATTAGTTTAGAACGAAAAAGACGATGCGGAACGATCTGCATGAATTGTCAAATTAGAAAGTGAACCCTTCTGAAATTCATTTTTAAGGCATTAAATACATACATTTTACTACCGTAATTTAAGGCTTGAGATTATTTTATCTCTTAGAATGTATCTTTTACATACTGGATGCGAGGGTTTGTCATTGTCTTAATTATTACTAAGAAATTACCGAGATATCTGGAAAAAATTTATTCTGCATATTAATTGATCCTTACGTACATAATATTGTAAATTACACCTATTCATATCGATTTATTTGGTTTCAGGAAGCCATAGATCGTAATAACCTACGGTATCGTAAAGTTTAATTATTACTAAAAATGTTAAGACTTCTCTACACAGTCACCATCCAAAGTTATAGGTTCTCTCAGCGGTTTTTGACCTTTCGAAGACCGTCATTGTAGAACTCAGTAGGTTGAACTCTATATTCTCCATACTGCAAGTTACTTCAACATAGGGCTTCCTGAAATCAAACAAATAAACATTAATAGCTGTAATTTACAACATTATGTACATAAGGATCAATTAATATGCAGAATAATTTTTATCCAGATATCTCAGTTATTTCTTAGTAATAATTAAAACTTTATGATACCCCCTCGTATTTCTTTAACTAAGATGTAACTCAAAAATAAAGGAAAATCAAGTACATGTCGCTTTTTGAAAACCACGTTTTTAAAATTATTTTTAAAATCACACGTCCATCATAATATGGCCATTAATGTTATTAATCTGTAATAAAAAATTGAACTCTTATCATTTTTCAGGCAATGGCTCTTTTAATTTATCCGAGTTAAGTTTCAACAATACATTGAATAAATAATATTAGCAGTTGTTCACTCTTCAAGTTAATTAAAATCCCCGATTTAATGCATTAAAAGATTAAATGAAAAGCAGCATTGAGTGCACTAGAGTAATAAGTTTTGAAAAATCATCACTCGGAAAGCTAATTCATTGTTCTTTAAATGTATCATCAACACATTTTGTATAGTGAACGCAAACAAAGAACTTTTCTTTGCATGGACGGGGACCTGTACTTCCGAATACTTTTTCCAAAAGTTGCCATCCAAAACGCAAATAGACAATGCTTCAAAGAGAGCGATAGAGAGAGAGAGACAGAAAACGCCGAAACAAAATGAATAGAGTTTCGAAATTAAATAAAACATGGAATGACAGAAATTTTTGAAAAGTCCGTTTCACTTTTCTCTTGCATTCCCCCCTACCCTAGAACGGAAACTATCTGTTTAGGAATCTGGCATCGTTAACCGTCGGCCAGTCGATGAAATAGGAGGCTGGTGGGGTCCAGAGAGCAGGGGGGGGGAGCTTTGTCAGAAGCGGGGAGGTATTGATTTTTGACGATAAATACATATTGTAACCGGGAACAATCAATCAACTTTTCGAATTTCCTTCCATGTGTGCGTTATTAGAAATAGCGAAATGCAATATCAGCTCGAACTTGCAAGTTCAAAAGCTTCCAGCTCCAGTCAAGGTATTATTTCCCTCGCTTCTAACGATCAGTCAGGGTTTCGGCAGGATTCCAATATGCATACAGTTTCAAGCCGCTTTCTATTCTATCTATAACACTAATGTAACACCCAAAGAAAGAGGAATGCCAGAACGGAAAAGAATGCAAATATCGAATTATGTATTGGTATTTGCTCTTCCCCCCCTACAGATTGGACTAAGTTTCAGTTAGGAAAGAATATCGAATGGTGAGGAGGGGGGCTACTCTTGCATCTGCATATTTTCTGGTCGATATATCTTTTCGGTTTGCTTTTTTTGCTATGCACTTTATTTCATCCCCGCCGACGATTTATCTAAAGATGCGATTCCGTCACTTATTTTGCTTTCTGATGACTTCATGTATTTTATCTTTTTTTAGCGGTGAGTAATATTGCTGGAACGAATCAGAAGCAAAAAGAATTTCTTCGAGGTAAAGATTCCATTCGACAGTATGCAAAAAATTGAGCTTTTCATCTTTTTAAAATACTTTTTTTTTTTTCATCTCTCCCCCTTTTTCTCTCACTCACTAGTTTATATTCTGAATAAATATCTACAATGGCGTAATAAATCGTATAGAAAAGTTACTGTAAATAATATACTTTTTTACAATAATTAAGTCATTTTTGAAATACCCAAAAACTATTTCTTTTCATAGTTCGTCTTTTGATCCTATTGCAAATCATAATGGATTTTAAATTGTATTTTATAAAGATAAGAAAAAAAGAAAGGAAAAGAAATACTCTGAGGTCTTCAATTAGAAAGTGTTTTCAGTTTAGTTACCAAATAAAGTTTCAGTTTTTCAATAGAATATTTTAACTCATATTTTATTTACGTCAGAACAGAATTCAATAAAAATCCTGCACAGGGAAAAAATATATTTTAAAATTCTTTTCGTTCGCAGAAATTCAATGTATGAAATTATTGCGCTAATTTGTAATTCTAATTTAGAGTTTCTCGAGCGCTGAATAAACGGTGCAAATAAAAATATTCGTGCAAATTTCGTTGAGAAAAATTAAAGTTCTCGGAGAAAATATTCTCCCGTCTTATATTAATTTTCTCGAACTTATTTATATTGATGAAAACTTAAACTTATAACCTTGGATTTCTTAAAGATTTAAAAGTAAAAATAGAATAAAATCCAAATACCTCTCTTGGAAGGAAACTGGAGTAAAATCCAAAGTAATTTATCAGGTTAGATATTACTTAACTGAAAATCTGTTATTAAGTAACAGATGGAAAGTTACACTTTTGTTTTTATTTCGTTTTATTTTATATCTTCAGCATTCTTCTATGTGCTTATATATTTTTCTCCTTATTTTCTCTTCCTTTTAGGAGACGTTTCCATCACTTTAGCAGTATAAGCGTTTAAAACTAGAGAGTTATTCAAAATGATTCATTCGATTTCAAAATTCCATATTTTCATAAGTAAACAACTCAGAATGATAAGTAATACATGAATGCAAAGGGAAAATATAGAATTTTTTTTTACTTGTGCGATATAACTTCTTTTAGTTACACGAGTAACGTCAATTTGATATGTAAAATCCTGCCAAACACGTTGTACAGTGTAAATGGTAATTGATTGCATAGCAACAAAAATCCATTGTTTATGTTCAAATAAATTTATGAGTAATGGAGACTCATGCAGTTTATCTTTTCAAATCCCCAAAGGAAGAAATCACATGAGGCCATATCGGGTAACTTTGGTGACCAGCTGTGTGACATCAAGCCATTTGGTTCACTGTGATCGATCCTATTACTAGGTAACTCTGTGAAAACTTCTATAAAACAGCTTTCGTGAAACAGCTTCACGAGGAACACACGAGGGCACCAATTGCTTGCAATGTAAAACCTTCACATTTTCTCTCTGTATCCATGTATTATTTATCATTCTGTGTTTATATTCTGTATTAAAAATAAGGAATTTTGAAATCGAATGAATCATTTTAAATAATCCATTATTATATTCACAGTACTCCTTTTCAGATCTATTCACCCCATTATTAAATACTATAACAGAATGAATAAAAATCATCTCTTATTTCGTACGAATTTTTTTACCCATGTACAACTTGAAAATTTTGATTAGCAATATAAGAATAGTTCAAAAAGTATCCGTGTTGAGAATGGGAAATTGAAAAGGTGTAACTTTCAGTAGTGTTCTCCCGCGATCTTTTCTCCTTTTCCCAAGAAGTCCATGAGTAAGACGCCTTCTTATCTCAAAACTCGTCGCCATAACTTTTCTTGCCGATGAGATCGACCTCGCCTTCTTTGAAGCAGATTCATCAGAAGCTACCCATTGTTTCGATTATTACTCATTTTCCGTTGCATAATGGTGAATCCAGATCTCATAAACGGGGACAATTTGACTCAAAACTATGATGACAACTGGAAGGGGCAGTAAACAAATAGTGATTTGGCTTTGCTTACAAATCGAAACTAACCTTTGCATCAGAGTCAAATTTGTTTCAGCGCCGTTTAGCAGATGGAAGTACACAATAGAAGCCCCAAAAAGGCTTAGAAATACTTTCTGTAGTAAAAAATGTTCCTTTTGAACCACTCTCGTGTTTATCTGAAAGGATAATTTACTATTTTACTACAATAATCTTAAATAATGGTTTAGCTAATGTTGTATTAAATATTGAAGCACTAGTAGCTGTTTGAAACGTGCCTTTTAAGATTATAGTTATTCGGTAGATAATGAGCTGCTAAGATAGTTTCATAGAGTAAAATATTATGAACTGTAGAAATTATACTACTTGTCAGAAGGAACAGTTTGTCATAAAACGCAAAAGTGTTCTTGGTTTCTTATTTGTGGAAAAAAAGTTGCCAGTAAACCAATTGCAAATAAAACGACAAGTTCAAGGGTGTAGCAGCATTTCACGAAATATTTCCTTCGCATTTCATACATAACCAGAAGCGAAAAATTCATCCACTCTGAAATAATTTCCTGGGGCGGTAAAATATTTCGCTTCAAATTTCACCTGGCAAATGCATTTCGTACAAATCCCTTCAAGTTATTCGATCTCTTTCATTTCTAAGTTCGCAGCCCTTTTTCTCCAAATCACTCTCGAAGAGGAAAAAAAAAAAAAGCATCACCGGATATGAATTACAAGGGAATTTACTTCTTCTACAATTCCGAAACTTCCATCAGAATTTTTACCTCTTTTCCTTTATTATTATTTATACACTACAATGCTCTATCCCGTATTACGTTGAGAAGGAGAGAAAGCAGAAATCGTCGAAATGAGGGGAAAAAATATCTTTA
Organism: Nephila pilipes; assembly: GCA_019974015.1. NCBI lineage: Eukaryota > Metazoa > Arthropoda > Arachnida > Araneae > Nephilidae > Nephila > Nephila pilipes. The sequence goes on along the minus strand of BMAW01065638.1, from coordinate 2,063,605 downwards.
AAATGATCATCAAATAAAGGCCGCTTTCATTGAAAGAAGCAGAGGGGAAAAAAAACATATATATTAAAGAAGAGAAGGGAAAGGGACGAGAAACTCAGAGCGTTAAATCATACAGCAAATTTTTTTAGAGATCAGTACTTAAGCATTCTGCATCCGGAGTCGAAATGCTTAAATAAATTTAAGCGAAAAAAGGAATTTGAGAAAAATGGTGACGGGGTGGGAAAGGGAAGGACTTCTCTGGAAGGGACGCAATGTAAAGACATATAAATAAACAAAATATGAAAAAGAAAAAAATATATATCTGCATAAATGTGCTTAATGGAAAACGGGCCGAACTGAAAGAATAATTTTAACGTACCGAAAGACTAAAGGATAGGATTTGAAGCTAGGGAGGGGGGTGGTAGGATCGGAAAGAAAACTATATGAAGAAGCTCGAAATGCATCAATTATATTTCTAACAGTTGCAGGTGACTGGCTAGGGAGGGTTCCAGTCCTTCCATTAGACAACAAGAGAACTATGCATGGGGATGGAGGACCCCTTTTTCCACCCTGTGTGCTCTTTTCCATACTCCCTTGCTAGCTGTGGATGACAGAATCATCTGAATCCACGGGCAACAGTGAAATAAGATAAAACCAAATTGCTGGCTGGTTTGCAGATTTTTTCTTTCCTTTTTCTCTTCTTGCTTCAATACGATTTTTACGGACACTGAATTCGTTTCGTTTTAAAAAATTTCTCTGGGATTTTGCTTTATTTCATCCCGTTTTATTTTTTGGAAAAGGGGGGAGTGGTAGGAGAAAGGAAACAGAAACTTGCAAACAACAAAATTCGAGTATGCCAGCTAACTGTACTTCTAACTGGATCGTGCTTTGGAGAAAGAAAACTTGAAATCGCCCACCCATGTGCGTAGTAGAGCTGTGGAATGGCAAACTGTATTTCTGGAAAGAAGGGCAAAGCAAGGCTTTTTTATGTGTGCGAATGTTTTCGTTTCAGTTGATATTCCTATATGTATTTCTTAATAAATATTAAAAAAATAAATCCTGATTAAAAATCTCAATATTAAAAAAAATCTTTTAAATATAGTAAAAAATAGGTCGTATTCTTTTTAAATACAGTAATAATTTCATTATTTTTTTTAAGAAAAACTAATGATAGTTGTATGTGCAACGCTTACAAAAAAAGAAAAGTATATCAATGAGGAATATCAACATGTGATTACAAATAATTTCAATACTTTTGAGGATAAAAAAATGAAGAGATATAATGAATTATGGGATTCCAGACTTACATATAACGCTTCGAACAAATAGCTTCTATGTTACGAAACAAATTAGCGTACATATTGATAATTTTATTACTAATTCAGTATTTAATTATGGTCTTCCGTTAGAAGCTTATAATCAGTTTAAAGATTGTATTAATTATGTTATTCAAAATTGTTCTTTAGAAAAGTAGATATTAATAATAAAGAGAGGATATTTATTTGAAACAATTAAAAACTGCTATTATTAATCTCCAAGCCGGATTTATTATTACTTACGTAGGCAAAGTACCTTCGTTAATGCTATTATATAAACATTTAAACCTAATAATGCTATTATATAAACATTTTACTTTAAATTAACTAATAAGCATATTAAAAAAAAAAAAAAAAAAAAAAAACTCCTTAGAGTAGTGAGCAATGGTAAGAAAGAAATTTAAAATAGAATTACCGCATTTTTGAAAATTGGTGTTAATTTTGATAAACTATCTCACACTTTTGGTGTTAAACTATCTCACACTTTTTACACCAAAATTTCATAAGAATCTTATTAAATTTAGAACAGTAACTAATGTTTCAAATATATGTATTGCTCTTTCTGGTAAAATATTAAAAAATTATGCAAAATGTTTTAGATAAGTGGAAAAGCACTGTCATTATTAAAAGTAGTGCCGTTTTTGTGTCAAATATGTCAGTAATAAACAGGTTTAAGCTTTTTATACCTGCGGTTTTAAAGAGCTTTTTTAATTCTATTGACATTGAGGATCTTATTATAGTTTTAAACGAGCTTTATAAGAAATTTAATATGAATACTGTTATTACATATGAAATATTTAATTATTAAGGAATGTAAGAGTCTTAAAAGAAAATTATATATCTCTTAATAAGATTCATTTAAGCGGATTAAAAGTATACCACAAGGTGGGCTTGCAACTAATTGTGTAGCAAATATTTACTTACATTTTTATGAATTTTTTTTTGATTATATTAGTTTTAGCATGTTTTGATCAATTAATTTTTTTTTTCAAATTAATAATAATAAAGATGTTAAATTTTTTCCATCTTTTCATCCAGAGTATTTAAATTTATTGCAAACTAATGTGAATGAAGCAAAATAATTAGATGTTTTTTTAAAATAGTTGATAGTAAAATTTTTTTTATATGTATGATAAAAGGGACCTTTTCTGCTTTGGGATTCAAAAAGTACCTTCATGGGGAAGTTCATTTAGCCTGAATATTTTTAGGAATATAATTTAAAATCAAATCTTACTTTTCATAAGGCTTGGGACTGAAATACAGGGTAATAGCTCAGATAAGTTTAAATTTTTTTTTTATTTGAATGTAGAATTTCCTTTTGAGTTTTATTAAGATTAATTTAAAATTTAATAATTAAAAAGTTTAATTATTGTTTTCGTTTGCAAATTTGTTTCTAAATTTCTTTTTTTTCTCTTATTTCTCCCCATCTTGCTTTATATATTTTTTTATTTTTGTTCCAAAGTCCTTAAAATTCTTCTGTATTGGTACTCTCTGTCTGTGATAGAGGGCATTGCTACACTTTCGGTTTAGTGTGAATGGGAAAATTTTGTTTTGGATGCTTTGCATTTGTACAATGTTGTTGCTTTGCATAATGTTTTATGTAAACTTTTATAATCTTTTTTGATCAGGATAATTTGTTTTTTGAATTGTTATTTTTTTATTTTTTTTTTTCTGTTTTTATTGCTTGCAGATTTGATATATCTCTTTGTTTAAATATATTTTTGTACTTAATTTCTTCTGTTACAATATGACTTTCTTTCCTTTTTTTTTTTTTTTTTTTTTTTTTTTTTTTTTTTTTTTTTTTTTTTAATTTATGGAATTTTCATAATGGCTTATAACATTTTTCTCTCGGGAATGTTAGATATGAGAAACATATTTAACTAGTTAATATGTCAAAAACCATATTCAGAATTCATAAATGTAAAATTTCAATTTCTTTTTGGTTTTCCGCTCTTTAATTTTCATTGTTTTCCATGCCTTGATTTCTACTTATCCATGACTTGTATTTAATTTCCTTGCTATTTTATCTGTTTAGTATACTTTCAGGGGCATTTGGACATTTTCTTATGAGTTTTGTGTAGTAATTTTTTCTTCCTCTTCTTTTGTTGTAGGTTTTCGCATCAATATATTTTTCATTTTTTCTTATACTTTTTCTGTACTCTAAAAAAATATTTGCAAGTTTATTTATTTATTTTTTTGTTATTATAAAATTCTTATGTTATAATTTTGTTTCTATATAACAACTTTAACTTTTATTTTGTTATGTAATTGAATACTATTTTAATAATATAAACATACGCACGCACCCACACACACACACACATATATATATATATATAAAATAAAACGTTATAACATATATATATATAT
>BMAW01065638.1:2020873-2058766 GCA_019974015.1 Nephila pilipes | reverse complement strand
ATATATATATATATATATATATATATATATATATATATTCTCACGCACACACACACATATATATATATGTGTGTGTATGTGTGTGTGCGTATGGCATAATTTGCATATTTTACTAATGTATTACTAAGAAAAGTGTTGTCTGAATTTCTTACTTTTTTGAGTGAACTGAAATAAATTTTGCTAAAATTGTCCTTTACTCTTCCGTAAAATGTAATTTACTCCTTTTACAGTATTTCTTTTTAATAAGAATCGAAATAGAATCGAAACATAACTGCGCTCCTGAATTTTGTTTAGTCATTCAAATGTATATATTTGGAGGAAATCTTTATAGTTCAGTTTCACAAATGCTGTTGAAAAGAAGATATTTAATAGTTGTCATGTTGCTCTTAACTTATTTTGTATGCTGATATTAGTTTTTAAAAATGAAATTGATGTATTTATTTCTATAAGAAGATTAGTTGTAACAAATCGTACTTTTTTCTCGCTGAAATATGTCCTCATAGAGTTATTTAGCAGATTCTAAGTCATTTTGCTTATGTTACTTTTGAAATTTGCGTGAGCTGATGAACTACGATAACAGTTTAAAGAAGATATATTTAATTTTTACTTCGCGTTGTAAGGAAACAATGCATTTGTCTTGTCTGAACGTGATTCACTTTTTTTGGATGCAGACAACCACAATGCTCTCCTTCTTTTAACCTGTTAGTCGTTATCTTGAAAAGAATTTTCCACGAATTCAAAGCATTTTAAAACAGAAAACGTTCTTTTTCTTTGCATGAAATAGTTTGGTTTAAAGAGAAAACTGTAAAATTCTTTTCACGATGCAATAAACAAACGCCGAGAAGAGTCAGGTTTGAAATAGGAATTTTTAGAAAAAATTTCCTTACAGTTAGCATATTTTATCTGAATTTTTCTTGCACTACTTTTTAAGTAAATATATCCCATAGCACATTTTGAATGCAAATACCTTATAGTACATTTTGAGCGCTTATACTTCATAACACATTTTGACTGCATAATAAATTGTTAGCACATATATTGAGCTGCTTAAACTGAAACTCTGGATTTCATGATTTAGTTCTCGGTAGAGCGTATAACATATAAGAATTATACTCATGAAGGTAGATATACTAGCTGATTTTTTTGTTTTGTTTTGTTTATTTCCCAAGGATTTGGGATTTTGCTACGCAATATATTTCGTTTTTGTGACAGCTGGCGTCTGAGGCGCGGGAAATCGTTTCCCAGACAACCAACAAGAAGAGAGTTCCCCCCCCCTTTTTTTTTTCATTTCCATCACACTCATATCGTTTTCCTTTCTTCTGTTCGAAATTTTGAGAGAAATCATTCGCTAAGAATCATTTCCTATTAGCATGAACAATGTAAAAAAAAGAAAGGTTATATTATCAACGAATTTTAATCCAACTTTTTTAAGTCGTATATTTCCTTCAAAACAAATTAGACGTAATGTTTTGAGTAGTGTTGCATAAATTTCAGCGAATAAATATTCTGTTTCCTTCACCACAGTTTAAAATACAATGCATTATTTATCCTAGATTATGTGGGCTTAAGATGTTTTTTTTTAAGTTTCATTTATGTTTTAAAAAGCTCTTTGGGAATCCAAAACGTAGTTTAATGAATAAAAAACCAATCAGTCACCTATCTTATTCCTATTAATTTCAAGTGTACGCTCGGATTCAGAATGTAGAGCTAAATATAGTCAGCAAACTGGATTTAACCGTTCGAGACTGATTACTTTGATTCAGTGCTCGACACTTAAGTCATAAACAAATAAAAATATAATTACTTATTTATTTAAAAAACAAATAACACCTTTCTTGGGATGACATTAGAATGCAATAGTTTTGAACAATGAAGGTCATTTACTTATTCTCAAAAGAAATCATAAAAGCGACAAGCAATCTAAAAATTGCAAATAACGAAGAAAAATTAATTTTGGAATGTCTTTTAACAAAGCCATGTAAATAATTCCTTTTAAAACGTGCAAGATGTTAAATTAGACATCAAAATGAGTTTAAATACATTTATCTTACTACACGAAAAAAGGAAAAGTACAGCAGCTATCGTCTCTTTTATGATAAAATAACTAGCAATAATTTGTCATTCATTATGCATAATCAGTGTGGTTTTTCAATAAATGAGTACAGTAATCAGAAAGTTGAAGCTAATTAAATAAATTATTTTCTGAAACAATGCACATGCACCTTGAAATTTTTTTTATTTTTTAAAGTTATACATATACTGTTGGATAAACATTATAGAACAGTGGCGTGCAACAGTAATGTCCATAAAGTACAATATCAACTGTAAATTGCTTATCAAGAGCATTATCTTCTAATCTGTTACTTAAAGAGCAAAATTTTAAACTGCACTCTTCTTCAAAGAAAATTCTTACTTACATTTATGTTGAGAGGTTAACTTATATATATCTACTCATAAATAATAAAACTACAAAATCAAAAATTAATTCATTAAAAATGTTGAATGAGAAAAAGTGATACAGGTTTTTACTATCATCATATTTATTAATTCAGTCATTATTGAAAAAAAAAAAAAAAAAAAAAGATTATACGTTATTTGACAGCAAGTAAACATGTTTATTTTTGATGATGCATAAATTTGGGGAAATAACCAGTTTTGAAAATAAAAAATCAATTATCTTTGATAAACGAGTTCAACAAATCTGATTAATTTATAAAATATCTTTAATTATAAATTTAATTTGTTACATTTTTATTTCATGAAATGTAAGAAAAAAAATCCTGCATTTTTTTTTTTTTAAGATTCTGTTTTCAATTACATATCTTAACTCTTCATGAGTTTTCAGCTCAGTATTTTTTCATGCATAAATTTCATTTTTAAAGGACGCCCAAATATATATTACTGAACAGTGGGAGTTTCAGGGATCATACTCTAAATTACTATATCAAGTCAACCTTCCACAGAACAATATATTATACCAAGAAAAAGGTGAATTCCAAAGGCGTATTTAAAAAGGACTTGAGTCAACTTCGAAATGGAAATATTTAAATATAAATATAAAAAATTCCCTCAAGTTTTTACATTGGCATATTAAAAGTATTGTTTTTTTTAACAAAACTAAGTCGTAGAGACGTCTCGATATCATGCCTTTCACTTAAATATTTTCGATAATTCACTAATTTTCGTTTTACTCAAACGTAAAGAGAAGAAATATTATTTGGCACACACACACATACACAAATTTCGCATAATTTCTTATTTCAAATAGTTAACAATGTATCAGTTCATATAACCTGCAAAATGTTTCAAACATACTCTATTTAGATGGCTCTATTATTAAAATTAATCAAATTCATTATTACTATTATTCTTATTGTATCTTATTTCATCCATTTTGTTTTTTAAAAACAATGTTTTGCATTTGCCCTTTCTTATGTTTCTTCGATTCTGCACTAGGTGTTTGAAATGCTTACGTAGAAACGATTATTTTTTAATTTGAAAGGTGGAGCCTTATTGTGGTCCAACCTTTTACATTTGTGAAGCAGAAAAAAAAAAAATACATTTTTAAAATTATCTAACAATTCTAAAACAGCATTCTATTTCTGTTATAAGAAAAACGTAAAGAAAATCGTTGAGAGACATTTGTTTCCAGTAGGAGGGAGGGGGGGGATTTTCAATACCCATAATTTGATGCATGTAAATCATTAACATTTCGACTTGCAATCCACCCACATTTTCAGGGTTTTCCATTGCGCCTTACCATTTTTATTTATTACAGCAATAAAAATCCGATCAAAACCGACACACTTAATTCTTTATTTTATTTTCTGTTGAGAATAACTTTGGAAGGTTAGAAATATTTTGCTATTTACGTTTCATATTGTTGAATTTTTAAATGCTCATATTTCCGTTATGAATAACTACGAATTGAACATAATATAGATTCAGATCCATTGAAAAGTGAACTTAGTGGCCCGGATATGTGTTGAGTGAGTACTGTCCTCTAGTCCGCTCCAGTTTTTTCAAGACGAGTGGGCAGAGAAAGTTACGCGGTATAGCGAATTTGATTGGCTGCAGTCGCCCCCGACTCCTCCCCCTCCCTTCATCCTTTCGCTCTGATAAGCTCAAAACTCGGATATTCGGTGGTCCCTTCTTTTCTGCTCTCTTCTATCTTATTCTCTTCTTTCTTTACTTAGAAAAATTTTGCTTTTTTTCCCTTCTCTCTCTCTCTCTTCCCATGCCGACTTTCTCCTTCCTTTCTTTTTTGTCTTTTTCGAGAAGCAATTTTCGCTCCACAGTAACAGAAAATGCGTTTTTTCCCCTTTCTCCTCTTCCTTTAAAACTCCTCGCTTAAAAATTTCCCCTCGACTGACTAGTTGCAAAATTGTGTCCCTTTTTATCAAAGTTGCTAAAGCAAGTCACTCTACTATGTGATAAAGAAGATACAGACGGCTGGTTTTTGAAATGGGGATATTTTTTCAAATTTTTCTTTCTTTTTGTTTCAAATCAAATTGAAGCACAGTAATGAAAGGGGTTGAAGACAACTTTTTTCCCTTCTTTTTTTCCCCCTTTCTTCTGTCTTCAACAAACTGCTGGAGGGAGATTCTAACTTGCTTACTTCTAAACAGGGATGGGAAATTATGTTAAGAATCAAGATCTGGAACCGCGTTTTCATCAAATAAATAAAACCATTATCACAATGGGAAGAGATGAGGTTTCGTATAACAGTCGTTGAAGGAGATTATATCTTGAAAAACTCATGTAGATTTTTGCTTACATTGGCGTTACTACTCGTTTGGATTTATGAACATATAATTTAATTGTTTGTAAGCTCTAATGATATTTTAATTATTTAAAAAAAATCGATTATAGTAAGTGACATAGTAAAATGTTTAAAATTTCGATTTTTCTTGATTTTGATAAAATATAGGGGGTTTCTCTGATTTTGTAGATGTAATATTTATGAAAATTTAATAAATAGAAGGGTCAAAAATGCATTTTAAAATTGTAAAATCATTTGACTGGCCCTACAGAAAAACATCTGTGTGTGCGTTTTTCTCAGTGTTTTTTGTAGGATTCTGGTACACTTTTGACCATTATGGAATAAGGTATTTTCTTATAAAGACCTTTTATACATTATAAGCATAATTTTTTTTCACGTAAACAAGCGATCTTTAACTTGGGTTCCGTGGAACCCTAGGGCTCCATGGAATTTTAACAGGGATTCCGCAAGGGATCACTGTTTGCTTAATCAAAGCGCCAAAATTTTAGTAAAATTTTAATTTTTATTAAAAGATCGAATTCTTAAAGGCAGTTTGATTGTAAAAATAAACATAAATAAATATTTTATGGATAAAATAATAGTTGAAATTTCGTAAAAGTCGTGTGCTTCAAATACATTAATCGAGACACATAAAGTCACATAATAGTCTCCGTTCTTTGGCTCAGTCGACGTATCTCAAATTGATATATCGACTGACACTCAGTTGAAACTAAAATTTAGTCATGTTGATAATATGATTTTTGAATTGACATTAGAACAGAATATTCTGAAATTACCAAAAGAGCTACGAAACATCTAATGTCCTTCGTTTCATCTAATGTCCTTCGTTTTTCTCTTCGCATTTTGCGAAGAAATGCAGAACATGATTGGATGCTGAAGAGGGCATTAGATTACAGATTTCAACAATAATTCCAGACCTAAAAACACTTTGCAATAAGAAACAATCATAGCCAAGTTATTTAAAAAAATTCTTTTTATTAATTTGTTATAATTTAAAATATTTTTGCTTTTGTTTATTATTCATAGAATATATTTTGAACTCCCCCTCTCCTAATAAAAAAAACGCCATTAGCTACCTTTCCCTTCATTATCTTATTATAATGTTTAGATTGTGATAAAATAAGTATGCAATAATAATTTTGAAAATTTGTGTAGAATAAAGCTTTGATATCCTATTTTTACTACTCTTGGATCAAGAGGTTCTTTCAAGAAAATGGTAAGCTCAAAGAGTTCTCCAAAGTATATGAGGTTGAATACCTGTGACCTCACGAGTTTTAAGTATTTCTCAATGTCTGTACTAAAAAAATAAGAGAAATTTAATTCACGAAATTTAAAATTTTTAAAATTCTATTAAATTTCATTTTTGAAAAAAAAAAAAAAATGATTATGATCGGTGTATAAGAATGCTATGTTTGTATAAGCACTCCGAAAAATTTTAAAGTTATAAATGAGGTAGATTTTACGCAAGATACATCTAATTGTAAGTACGCGACTTATAAAAATATAAATACAGCTGCTGATTATTAATTAATCAAGTATAATTATGTAATATTATATATATGATTTTCTTTGCATAAACAGAAATACAGATACTTACCTGTTAAAATATGATTTCGATTGCTTTTAATTATAAAATAAAAAATTATTTAAATTTGAATTAGTCGAAAATGTCTAGTCGAAAATGTGTGTGTTGGAAGTGAATAAGATCCAATTTTGTATAACTCTAAGTAAAATTTAAGTTATTTATAACATCTTAATCAAGAAAGGACTTGATTAATATTTGCTGATACTAAACCATTTTACCAGCTACATATCTGAGAATTTAAAATTGGATTTGAACCCTTTCTTTTGTTGTTTTAAGTGTTCAGGGCTGTTTAGAATGAAAAACTATAAATTTGAATAAATAACAAGAGTACATTTATTTTAAGGTTTATAATTTATTACAATAAGATTTACCTTATAAAATTTATAATAGTATGAGTATTTAATGTCAAAAAGTCTTAAAAGATGGGGGATAGTAAAATATATATATGTGATATAGAAAAGCTTATGTGGAATAATTTTTTGATCAGTGGACTTCCGACTTTTTTAAAGTAGACAAAAATATTTCATTAAAACAATAATATTTTACAATAGCATTGCTGTGTGTCTAAATATACTATGTGAGGAAAGCTGAAAATGAAACTATTTTGAAAATGATACATGTTTGCTTTTTTACTAGTCTGTTGCTGAGTATGAAAAATATAAACTTTTTTTACTTCAAAATAAATAATTATTAACACAATTTTTTCATTACATATGTTTAATAGGTTATTATAATTTTAAATTAGCTAATTACAAAGAGAAAATTGAACAATTCGGAAATAAATATTCATATTTCATTGTTCTTTATTTATCAAACCTTAAGTTAAGTTAAAAAAGAGAAAACTGATTTTAAATATAGCCTTTTTAATAATTTATTAATAACTAGTTCATTATAAGCTAATAAAATGGCTTGTTAAGATTTTATTCTATTCTCTCACATAATGAACATATTTCACATCAGGTTGTATATTAATTCTACCTGTTTTATTTAAAAATATTAAAAATAAGTAGTGTAAATAACTGAAGGGGATATATATATATATTCAAAGAACTAATCACACACAATATTCATCATAAAAGTTCTAGTATAACTATTCATTGCTTGAACATTCTCTTAGAAAATAGTTATTATAAGAAATTTAATTATTTATAAAAATTAAATTAAACTTAAATTAATCCATATTAAATTTAAGAGGGGTTAAGTATATTTTTTATTGAATTCTGTGGATATTATTCTGTCTTTAAATATAATAAAAAAAAACACTTTTTTGTTCATTTTTTTTAAAAAAAAAAATGTAGTAATTCCCTCATAATTGGAATAAATTAACTTCCTACTATTTACGAATTTCTGAAAAATACCAAGGCAATGCTAATTAATCAAATACATTATTATTGAAATCATACTAAATCGTTACTAATACAGTTAATTTATTCGTATTTTTAGCTGATATATTAATATTAAATCACTACAGAGATGTTTGTATATAATATTTATATATTCATTATTATAATTTTGCTTTCGCTTATTATTCAAAACCATGAATGCAAATAAAATCATCACGAAAACTTAGCCAAAAGTAAAGTGAGTGTCATTGGCTGATTTTATATCAATCGCATGTTACATTGTATCATCTGTTGCTTGTGTTTGGCGTAGCTGACAAGAGAGGAAATAGCAGTAGCAAGTATGTTTGAACTTTGTGTCGAAGAGGAGGACCAAAAAGAATGCCGAAACGGAGGGGTCTACACCCCCTGTCGTCTGCCAATGTCATTCAAGTTGATGGTAATGGGCTCTCTGCTGACACTGAAAGTGACGAATGGGCACGTAGTAACAAGCCTTCCTGCTCCATGCGCTTCAGCCTGGCGTCAAACTTTGGCGACATTTGGCGCTTCGCACGTCAGTGAACCGAAGTCCTATTAATGAAGTCAGATGTCATCTCATTAAATTATGGCAATGATATATAAAATGTCTTTCACTTTTATCACAAGAAATACTTCAGTTTTTTTAAATAATTACTTTTCTGAATTTTTTTTTTGGATTGCTATACCCATTTATCGTTCTATTCAACAACTTCGAAATTTTTTTTTATTTGACTTAAAAGGGTAAAAAAAATATATAAATTAATTAAGGGGAAAAAGTATGTTTAATGTTTTATAATTCAATAAAATTAATTAATTAATTAATAATTTGAGCAAATTATCTTACTGGAATTCTTAAAAAAAGATTATAATGATGATGGATTACCAGAAGCAATTGAGATCAGTTTGAATTAGCCATTAACACAAGATGAAACATGATTTCGAATCATTCCATGCAGTTGAAAATTCAGGAACTTTGTTGAACATTGAAGGAGTTGCATTTTGTAATATCCAATTCTTTTTTTTTTTTTAAAAAGTCTTTCTAACTTCTAGTGATATCTAAATTTCAAGAAAGGGGATAGAATTTCTAATGAAAAAATAACACTTTCAAAGCAAAATTTTTGAGAATTTTGATTTGTTATGCCAAAAAGCTACTTTCTTTTTGAAAGCATTGTTTCATAGAATCATATTTCATAGCAATCCATCAACTTCTTCCTTATTTTCATTCTAACATTAATTTCATGTAAGCGCACATCATATCACTGTGATTAATGGGAATTTAAGAATAAGCCATAATTATTTTCCTAACATTTTGGAAGATTTTAAGTTTTTTTCTCAAAATCCTTGAAAATGAAAGAAAATATACCAGAAGGACTTTGACTAAAAGATTATCAGTTATGATTTCTTTGTGTGCCCTTTGAATATCTACTTAAGGGTATTAGAATATTTAAATTCATCTCATATACAATCAGTATGTTTAAATGATCCTTATTTATCTGAGATATTTGATTTACTGTGAGAAAAAATGCCAGGAAGGAATTTTATACTAAGTTAAATGAATTGATTTTCATAATCTACTGCATTAGGTTAACATTCCCTTTACAAAATGTTTATAATTTACATATCCTATAAAAAAGGACATTCAAGGAATCTTGAATTTAAGATTTGCACGATCTATAGAATACATAGCGAAATCGATCAGGTGTCGCGTGTATGCCACATGCAAATCTGAAAAAAAATTATAAGAAAGAAAGACAGATATTTTTTTATTCAAAATATATCTTAGATATCCTTAATGTGTTCTGTATGAAAAAAAGATATTCAAAGATTCTTGGATTTAAAATTCGCATAATACAGAACTACCCAAATTGAGCAGACTTAGCATGTTCGTCATATAAAACACTGCCTACATCATACGAAAGGCTTAAGTGAAATTTATGATCAAATACAGATATTTCTTGATATTTAATGTATCTTATATAAAAAAAAATATATATTCAAGAAAACCAAAGTTAAAATTCATACAATTCAGAATGACCCAAATCGAACAAGTGTTGCATGGGTATCACATGCAAAGCTAAATTGAAGTTTATGATAAATAACAAATTATTTCTTCACATCCAGGGAATTTTCCTTCGGATATCTTTTACATCTTATGTATCTCATAAAAAAAGAGCACACAACCTGAGAGACTCGCACAATATAAATTACCCCCAAATGTCACGTGAGAAGCTGAATTGAAATATATGATAAGTAACAAATTATTTCTACGAAACCAGTGAATTCTCTTAACAAATATTTTTTTTTTATATTTAATGAAACCTGTTAAAAGAAGAGCATGCATGGAATCTTAAACTTGAGACTCGTAAAATATAGAATTACCCAAATCGAACAACATTGCCAGTGCGTCATATCAGCCCAGTAATTCGAAACAAGTTTTAACAATCCCAGCTTATAACGGTAGGTCATTGGTTATCTTTGGTCTAATTACTGTCTCATTTTCATTATCTCCCCCGAAATCAACGCGCCTCAGCAATTTCTGTGAACAATAATCGCTGTATGTTCCACCAGTTCTGACTGGGGGAAGTCGTTTAAATTGTGACTCTTTGCCCTACCCTTGCTGGTGTCGACAGTCCCTCCTTTGTTTATGCGAAACTGGCATTTCGTGTATTATATGAGAATCACAAAAGCTCTTAGTCACCAATAGGTTCATTCAGTATAAATATAAGACTTTCTCTGTTCGTTTAATTTAACAACAAGTTGAAATGAAATATTTTTAATAATTTAATGCAGGTTATAAGAGCTCGTGAAATTCTCATAACAAGTACAATAATCCAAAACATTTATATTCAGCTTGATAATAATATTTATTTATATATTTTTTTTATTAACTAACAAATAAACGTTGTACTGTTATTTATTTTTGGAATAATAACAATGTAGCTTTACATTTCATTTTTTACCTCTTCATTTTAACACGGTTATTAACTTGAACTACCTTTATCTTATAACTAAAAATATTTCAATATTCATTCACACTAGTTCATATCTATGTTTACATGTATTTCTTTTTTAAAAAGGTAATGTTTTTGTTGTGGGCTTTACAGGTTTAATCTGGCAAGATGTTTTTAAATCAGCGTTGTTTACACTAAGCATTTGACTGTTCCATTGAGGTGAGTAGTACAAGACATTGTCAGTAGTTTAGACTTTTTTAAATTGAATGTAAGCTTTTATACCTCAAGGACATTACTTACAATTTAAGCCATTTACATTTTTTTACATTTTTTTATTAAAAATTTAGTATTCTTCGTAAAAAATATGTAATAATTTATACATTTCTATAATTTGATACTTATTTTTGTCCATTACGTGGGAATTATTGTGAAAATCGAACTCGTTTCTAAAATAAAAAAGACATTGATTGATATAATTGGGGGGAAAACAATCAAACACTGCAATTCTCGTCACGATTCCTCTTAATTAATAATTTGACTTAATCTTTTATTAAATTTATCAAACTCTAATAAGAATTTATTGCAGAAAAGAGGATATTGGATTGTGAAATGGTGAAGTCGAAATAAAATTTTGAGCATTTAAATATGTGCATTTTAAGTCATTCAGATCGAAATAGTTGGATTATTTTTCTACTTAAATTTTTTTTTTATCTCGTCATTCATGCTTAACTGACAAATATTTGAAAATGTCGAACTATTCTAATGTTGTACACTTTTATTTATTTGTTTTGTTAGCTAATTTTGTCGAGGATTATTGTTATATTTAATGTAATGCGTTGTAATCGTAATGTGTTGTAATCTCTTAAGTATTTTTTACGCATGTATTTAAAGCTTATAACAATAAGAATCTAAAACAATATCTAAATATTTTAACAGGGGAAAAATAGTATTTCATTTTTTTTTAAATTTTAAAACTGAAACGAGTGTGCGTGTACTTTTATTTCTAAAGAAAATTCTATTTTTATTTAAAAACAACAAATTTATTTAATAAATTCTTAAAATAAAGATTTTCTAATAAAATAAATGCATTTTTCTTATACGCATTTAAAATGAATTTGTAATAGATCCGAAGCCTTAAAAAATTAAACCTTAAATGGTAGTATTAAATTTGAAACAATCTTAATCTTAATTTCCGTCTGAGAAAGAATGATAAGATTTTAATTTTTATTAAGAAATTTAAGATCTAAAAGTGAAATTCTAATGAAAAAAAAAACTTTTTTGACATAATATTCTTTGGTTAAGTATCTGGTGACGTTAAAAGTGTATTTCATATCCCATAACACTTAAAACTAACTATTTTGTTATTATTTATATCCGTTCGTCTCATGTGGGAATCAAGGTAAGAGAATGTTTTTTTTTTTTTTTTTTTTTTTTTTTTTTTCCCAAATTTACAAAAAAAAAAAAAAAAAAAAAAATCACTAGTGTTAACACAATAAGATTGCATTTAATAATGAGTTCTCAAAATTTAACAGTATGCAATAAAACCGCAAACAATTATGAATTCTCAAATTTTAAGCCTGCTTACAATAATAAACCCTCTAAGTTTAAGAGTATTCAATAAATACGGAATTTCCCCCTCAAATATTGTTTATGTTATATATTGGAAATATAACGGAATTATGAGGCACATTGTATAAGGGAAAAAAATAAACTCATTCAAATAGAAAGGTGCAGAAAATTAAAACAAATTTATTTCTTCATGTTAGAGATGTCAAAAACGATATTAATGATTAAATACTTTTCTGTCTGAAAATTTTTTCCAGTTAAGATCCTATTCTGTAAGCAAAGACAACCGTAAGGGTTGAACTTATAAACATAAGCAATTAAGAACTTATGACTCAGTCTGAAGCACATCCCCATTATATGATTTTCATCGTCGTGGGGTTCACTTCCCTACATCGAATAGAAAGGAATTTTTCTCCCTGAACAAACTGATCAATGACTCGATGTTGCGAGCCGCAAACAAATGAACGCCCGAAAGTATCGATCATCGGGAGATCGAACCCTTCATACAACCCACCCCTTCGACTACTTTCTCTTTTCGAGGGGTCGGTGGGAGGCTTGCGTTCCTGTTATTCATCTTAGAATGAAAACCGGGGTAGAACATTCCCTTCCCAATAACTCCCACTGCATCAAATTTAGGAAAATTTTTCTGGATTTAATCCTATACAATGGTTCTATGTTTTTAATATCAGTGTTCATTGTATTGTATCTTAATCCTTTTAAAATTAAAATAATAATAATAACAGTTAATGGTAATTTAATTCAGTTATGAGTCGTGAATGTTTAATTTGGAAACATTAGATTTGAAGGCGTTTGAAATGTGTTATTTTCACGTGGTTTTATTTTCGATAGTCAGAAATTTTTACTATATTAAAAAATATTGTATAAATAAACACAGTAGGATCAAGTTAAGTTGGGCTCTTTTATCCGGATCTCTGCATAACCCGGATCGGTCTGCATGAATATTTTTTTTTTCTTTCAAATTTTAATAGCGATCTGTAAATTTTACTTATAATATTTGTTTGTTCCTTCCACGTATTCTAAAAAATTATTTTCTTAACTGAAATCTTCTAACAGCTATAAATGCAAGAAAAGAAAGGGGAAGAAGAACCTTACAAATATTCCGTGCGAAGCCAATAAAATTTCAATTACACCTTTTATCACCAGTGACGAATACCATACAGTTCTTCAACAAAAAGATGATTTTCTACAAGAATGTTTTACTTTATTTCATTTTATCCCAATCTCCGGTTAATCCGAATTGCCTGTGGTCTTAATTAATCCCACTTAACGAGGTTTTACTGTATTTAGTTTTTTACCTATTAGAATAAAGCGTAATATTTCACAATTTAAACAAAAAGCATTTTTTATTCCTATCACCCTCCTAACATATTCAAAAATATTCCTTGTTAAAATATCGAAGATGGCAAGCTAATATGAAATCAGTTAAGAAATGTTTTTGTAATAAATCTCGATATATTTGAAAATATTTTTTATATTAGTGAGTGAATAATATTTTCTTTTGAACTAAATTTGGGAAATTACACATACATACACACATACTACAAATGAAAAATCTTAACTCTAAAATATGAACTTAGGAACTGTGTAGTGAAGTTTTTACATTGTTAGTAACTAAGAACAAATGTTAAAAATAAGGATTTTTGCAATGTTTTGTACGAAAATCCCTTTTCGAACATTTTTAGAGTTAATTACTTAATTTCAGAGCTAATAATTAGTGCCCCAGGCCCAAAGAGAAAAGGAGATGGGAACCCCTGATGGGCCTCTTAGACCAGCTTAAAATTTAACTAAATTAATTTCAGACAAACACATTTCCTTCAAAAACACAAAGTAAAGTAACCACATTCGATTACAAATTAGAATTGTTTTTTCATAAAAACTCCAATTTAGTTTCTACATTTTGATAAAACAAATTAAAATTTTAGCTGCCAAATATTGCAATTCAAATTTGATGTAAATCAACATTATGATTTAGACTTTATGAGCCCTTAATCTTACAAGATTTTTTTGCTGATGTATTCGATTGATAAACATCAATCTGTTTCCCCCCCCCCCGTCTTTATTAGAATAATACAAGAAAGGAGGGCTTGCTTTTATGTTCACAAATGGAAATCCTTAAAATTCCAGTAAGTCATTAAGAGTTTAAGTAAATATTAACTTTTTGGCTTTTTTCTTAACTAAAGGCTTAAAAGTTTGAAAAAAGTAATTAAAGCTATGATTCAAATCAAAGCTTTGATATTAGCTTTAATTTGAATATTTAAGCATGGGTAGAGACGGATTATGTGATAATCATATTTTTTGCTCAAAAAGGGCGGTTTTAACTAACTTAATCTCATGTACTGAAAATTATCTAATACTAAATTATGAATACTAAATTATATGAATACTAAATTATATGAAATGTCTTAAAATAACAATTAGCGTTGCTAAGGCTCTCTCTGTCCTGTCTACCAGCTATTTTGATTTCGTGAATGCAATGTAAATGCTATGGAATTTCAACCTTCATCTCCAAGCCTAGACTATTTTATTTATTCGAATGTAATAACACTCATCAGAAAGAACAAAAAGAAAGTAATGAAGATTTCTGAGGAATTGTAATTTCTCTGTGATTTTTGAAAATATTTAAAAGCATTTATTTAAAAACTGGAAAACCCACAAACGAATCATTAAGATAAACGCAAAAATATTTTGAAAAATTGGAAGGAAAATTTAATTCCGCAAAAACCTTCATTATTTTTTGTTTCTTCGGATGCATTTAATTGCATTCAAATATATATAATAATACATGATTGAGGAGGAAAGTGGAAATTCCAAAGGATTAACATAACGTTCACGAAAGCAAAATGTCTGTTAGACGAGAGCCTTAAATATTTATTATTAAATTATGTTTTATGTATGATTAATGTTTAAATATATGCTGGTGGGAAATTTTGCATGTACCAGAATAAAAAGAAGAGAAAGGTTTCTAATCTTTCGTTATTTTGAGATAAAATTAAATAATGCTCAATGGCCAATATTACAACTTGCTTTCGTCAAAAATATGAGAAAATTTTAATAAAACTAAATAAAATGAGTTCAAGATCAGAATTAATGCTTAGAATATGTCGGATCTAATTGTGAATGCTGATTAAAAAAAACTTGAAAAATGAGAGCCTTTTAAAATAAAGACACCGTGAAAGATGGTGTCTTTCCAACACTGTTCATGAAACAAAATATTCGTCAAGAAACTCAGGGCTAAAAAAATTGAATAAAAAAAAAACTTTGCAAATGAGCTCAGAATTAATTATAGTGCATTGAATCTGGTCGTGTGTACTTGACTCATTAAGAACTCTTCAGAAAATTGAGATCCATGTAATGTAAAAACACCACCAGATAGTTTTTCGTAAACACCAAGTCGGAAGCTGAAAAAAGACTTGTCGAGGAAGGGGGGGGGGGCCAGGAATCCTCGAAACGGAGGAGGAACACATATCTGTCTTTGAGCGACCAGTCTTATGAAAATCTCCGAAATTCAACAGAGCTCAGGGTGGCAATCTTACCGCGACCGTCTTCAATTTATCATCACGGTTAGGAAAGGAGTTTTCTTCTATTTTTTTTTTCTGCTTCCTTCTTTTGACTCTGCGAATCCATCCCCCCACCGTCCACCGTACTATATTTGAGTAGACCGTCTACGGTGTCTGAATATCACGCAAGCCCAAAACAAACGCCTTCACTGTTCCGAATGAAAACCCGTAACTTTGTTTTCCATTTGTATTTTTTTACACTAGAATAGGAGGTTTAGGAAAAGATCCAAGAGAATGTCAGTTTGTTCTCTATTCGATTTCCAGGCCCACTTTTTCTTTCTAGCTTCAGGAGTTAAAAGAAATGGACTCGGAAAAGAAAAATGATTCGGTTTGAATTGATCGATGCATGCAAGTGAGGGAAATTTTTTATGAATTTCTTGAATATTTCTCCCGGCTATCCTTATAACTTGATACATACTCTATTGGCCAAAGTTCGAAAGCCTGTATTCATTCATTTCCTACAGAGTTCGTTTCCATTACAATGTAGTTTTCCGCAAGCTGCTGCGTGAGGTATTATATGATGCTAAATTTCTCTTGTTTTCTTCGCTAGGGACTACAAGTATCGTATTATTTTGTTTCTTTTGAGTTTTTAGCTAAAGTTACTCTTTTTTAATATTAGATTTTCTTACTCAGATTTATATACATATTTTTTAATCATTAATAATTAACAAATTTCTTGAATATTTCTCCCTGTTATCCATATAACTTGATACATCCGTTATTGACCAAAGTTCAAAAGTCTGTATTTATTTAATTCGTACCCATTATTCCATTATTACGTAGTTTTCTGCAAGATGTTGACTGAGATAGAATGCTAAATTTCTTATGTTTTTTGTTTCGCTAAGGATCACAAAATTATATTATTTAGCTTTTCTCAGGTTTTTAGTTAAAGTTAAGACTATTTAATATTGAATTTACTCTCTTTTGTACAAATTTATAAACATGCATACATTTTCTCATTAACAATTAACTAACTTCATGAATATTTCTCCCAGTTATCCTTAAAACTCCTTTATTGGCCAGAAAATTCAAAAGCCTGTACTCATTCATTTCTTACGGAGCTCGTTTCCATTGCAATGTGATTTTCTGCAAACTGTTGCTTGAGATATTTTAGGATGATAAATTTCTCATGTTTTCTGTTTCACTAGGAATTACAAAATTCGCATTATTTTGTTTCTTTGAGCTTTTTAGCTAAAGTTAGCTAAAAATTTAATATTGACTACAATATTAATCAATATTATGATTAAT
Source organism: Nephila pilipes (assembly GCA_019974015.1). Taxonomy (NCBI): domain Eukaryota; kingdom Metazoa; phylum Arthropoda; class Arachnida; order Araneae; family Nephilidae; genus Nephila; species Nephila pilipes. The sequence goes on along the minus strand of BMAW01065638.1, from coordinate 2,041,697 downwards.
AAAGTAATTGTATTTATATTGAGTTTATTTATACACATTTATAATGAGTATTAATAATATTATTTTTGAAATTTATATAAATATTTCGCATCAACATTTAACAAATTTATTGCATAAAATATGAAGGAATTAGAAGGTGAATATGAACAACAAATACGCCGAAATCATTTCCAGCCACGGATGAACGTCTGATTTTATATGTAGTTATTTTAAGTTACTTTATATGTATTTAATTAAGCTATATGTATAGTTACTACCTTTACGGGGGGGGAACAGGAGTACCGTGACTTTTGTAATTTGTATCATAGTGTTTACGTTGTGCCTACTCACGTTTTAATTACATAACTTTGGGACACTTATAACATAATAACATAAAACGAGCACAATATATTATTTTTTATATCACAGCAAAAACTTCCACTTTAGGATATACCGTTGTTCGTTTACATTTTTTTCATTTAGTTTTACTATCACTTGGTGTTCGATAAAGACAAGACATACTGATTGCAAGAGCCTAAAATAAGTTAGTAATTATTATCGTAAAATAATAAATCCTTTTAATCTAAATAAATAGTTTTTCGTGAACATAGTGTTACCAGAAACAAAATAATTGCTCAAATTAAAAAAAGTATGACGTGAATAAATTTATTCTTGTTTTCTGAGAGCAGGATATTTAATGTTAGGTACGCAAGCTAAGTGGAAGAAGCCTAATGATGTGGTACTTATTATTTTACTGTATTCACTAAAATATTTGCTGCTATTGGTAGAAGAAATACATCCTCGATACAACAGAATAGTAATAATTATGTGCAACTAGAAATTTTAAAATTTAAACTTCAGTATTTTTAGTAAAATATTTGTTACATGCTGTTAAATTGTATGGACCGTTATTTGTTGTGGTCCACAGGCGGTTTTTGGCATCCATTTCAGCATTTATAAATTGAATTATTAAAATATGCATGAAAAGTTATTTTTATTTTTGTCATTAAAAAGCTTATTATGAGCTATTTTTCTTCAGATATAGCAGGTGCAATTATATATATATTTCGATATGTAATTTAAAATTGTAGGTGAACTGATTAACCTAAAGTTTATTATTATTATAATTATCATTTTTACTATTGTCTACTTTAGATTATTTATTATGTATTAAATATATAAATACATTTGTTGATTAAAATAGCTTCAATGGAAGAAGTCAAGAGCAATTAAGCTGACGTTTACTACTCGTACTTTTTATTTCCCTTGTAAATTCACATCATTAATATTTTTCTTGGACTAAATAAAATGCCAAAAAATTTAAAAGCACTTAAAATAAAATATAAGGGCTTCGTTTCTTTTCTCACATTCTATACGTTGATCTATTTTATTAGACTGGTATTTCATAGCATATTACTTCGAAATCATCTGTTTGTCTTATATTAAATCTTTAAAATAATTTCACAAGCGTATTCAAAACTAGAGCAAAATTGCAATTATAGATGTATATGGGAACAACTGTAAATGAGTAGCAATCTGCTTAAACATAACGGATACTGATAAAATCTTTCAAATTTACAATGTATTTCAAATAGAAAGATAAAACTCGTGATAATTCTTCTAAAATTCCCATACATCATTATTCAAAATTAAAAACAAAACCTAGATTTTTCTTCTGATTCAAAACTATACATAAATATGAATTTAAAATAAAATGAAACAAAAAATGTCTATAAAAACATTAAATTTAAATCAGTAAATAAGTTAACATTTTATAACATTAATCTATTAGATCTATTAGGGACATTTGTTGACAAATACACTGAATGAATTCGACTCTTGCCATGTGAAATAATTAATCTTCGCAAACAAAGAAATATGACATACATGGAAATTTAAGGCTTTATTCCGAATTTCCTGTGTGAAACATCTCATTTGGAAGATTTTAGCTACTTATCCATAATAATTCACAAGCCTTTTGTAAAATAAGTGACACCTGATTCCGGACCAAATTTCGGTCTGGTTACCAGAAAAGAGAATTTTCGGAAATTACAGAAGGGAGAGAACAGAACCCGATTATCTCTCTTTTCCTTACTTTTCAAGGGTTGTTGTGCGAGTTGGAAACGGAAAAATATGAGTACAATGCTTTCAAAATAATACTGAAAGCTGTCCAAACTTTGTAGGGTTTGTAAATTCCTTGTAGAGTATGTCTAATGTGTTGTGCTAGCCAAAAATAATGCAGTGTTATTCGAGAACAAATTTACCTTAGAAATAATATAATTTTAGGCAAAAAAAAAAAAAAAAAAAAAAAAAACCATTACCTACAGTTAACTTTTTGACTCAAATGAAAACGATTTAAAATCGGAAGTGTTCCGAAAAACTGGGATGTAAATAGGTAAAATTAAAAAAAATTATGTTTCAATTCAATTTGACGGGACCCAGTTTACACCTTTTTCAGGGAAAAAAAATAAAATTTGCATTTAAAAAAGCAGCTTTAGAATACAGATAATTCTCATTAATAAGTACTAAAACACACATTTTTGAAAATAGAATAATCAAGCTTTATATTACATTTTCTTCAAAAATGACATTAATAGTTCCTTTTAAACTCTTTAGATTTTAATTAATATTTAATTCTTTAAATAAAATTTAGAATTTGCATGAAGATTATAATTAATCTTCATGCAAATTCTGAATTTTATTTAAACTGATTGAATAATCATAACGATAAAGTTACTGCAGTACGATGAACTTAACTGGTATTATTTCATCAAATTCAGGGATATTTAATGTTATATTGAGAATAAAAAAAAATTAGAGAGAGAGTAAAAATTGAAAAAAAAGAAGAAATATAACTTATCACCTATATCAATCATCAACTACTTGTATAATCTATTTTACAATTTTCATATAAGTTGCATGTTTTTGTTCTTTTCCTGAGATAAAGCCATCTGGGAAGTAGTCAGTGATGAGATAAACATATCCGAGCATAATATAATTCAAAAAATTTAAAAAGGAAATATTTAATATAAAACACGATTTTTGTATTTTAAAATTCTGAATAGAATAGATTCTATTGCAGACATTATATATATCATAGCATCTACAAATAGTTTCGAGCAAGTTAAGTTATAAATAAATAAATAAAAAACTATGAAGTATGAAATAAAAATATAAAAAGAACGATAAAATATCAATCAAAATTACTAACAATTCTCTTAATGTCTTGGAATGTATTTCTTTAGGATTGTCATCGACATCTTTAATTCATTGTCAACAACTTTTTGAAAACAATACCTTTTGAGCTAAAAGAATTCCCCATACAGCAAAATGGAAATATTTTTCTTTACACTAAAAGAGAGTATTAGAAACTTTTTTTTTCACAGTACGAAAGAAAATATAAATTTCATTCGTAATAATATATACAGGGAAAAGCAATAAATCGGGTTTCTTTTCGAATTTTTATTTTCATTCTGAGGTAATTTTTTTTTTCTCACAGGAGATGAACATTCGGGCGGCAGAAATAAGTGAGTTAAGTAAAGGGAAAAAAGTAATAATGATTTGAACAACACAAAAGGGTCACTGAAGCTAGTTTTATTTATTTATTTACTTCAGTTTTTCGTCTCCATCCTGTGCAATAACTATCAGGCAGTCGGGGAAAAAAACATATCTTCGCATACATAGACGAGTATTGCGTCGCTTTTAGACTGAATGTAGGAGTGGTATTACTCGGTGCTTTCATCTCCCCTAGATCCCCCCTCCTTACGACTAGCATCTGTTTCCAAGTCGGCTTCCTGGGTAGCTTTTACTGTTTGTTAAATATAGGTTACATGTCTCAGCCCTCCTTCTCTACATACAGTATGTTTTTTTCGCTCGCTCTTTTTCCGTTAGTTTTTTCCATGTTATTTATTTTTTCTTTTGCTTCCAGAAGTTCCTCATAGGATGTTAAGAACAGACGATATTAGAGCCCTGGCGACACTGCGGATAGGTGGGAGGGGGCTAGTTTGGCTAGTTCCTCCCCATCAGGAAATTCAAAACTTGTCTCATCCGCTTGATGGTTGAACTCTTTTGGTTAAAGTATCTGAATATGATGCGAGCAGATATTTTTTATGAGTTTTCTCAACTTTTGAAATCAAAAGATTAGAATTCCCCTATCCTCATAACAAAAATTAAGAAAAACCAGCGAGTTAATCTATTCTATATCTTAACAAAATAATAGCAGCCTTAAAATATTCCCCTGTAGTTGTTTTTCCTACACCATTTTTTTTTCGTAATAATATGTGTGGTTATCATCATTTGAATGATCCATATTCAGAATATATTTTCACAGAAACAGTAATATCTCAACGTTCATCTAAGCCAGTAGAAGTCGAGATCCTCAACGAATATATTTAAAGCCCAGCCAACATAACAACATCGACGAAAGCTCTACTAAAAATTTTGATTTAATTCTTAAAGTTTCTGATACATAATTACTGATAAAAAAAAAAAATCAAAACTTTCACCAATGAACTACCTCTAGTCGTGGTGAATTGATGCATCGTTTCCCCCACCAATAGGAGTGAATATTTTAGCAGATTATGATAAATAATACCAATTACACCGTAAGTCTTCAACCTGCATGCTTGATCTGTCTAACATTAAATAATCCGCTTTCAGGGAGCAAGAAAAATAAGCTTATTTACGTTACGCACATTATTTTGTACACTTATCTCGAGTCTGGTTAAAGATAATGTTAAAAACAAATACCGATTATTATTATTATTATTTTGTGTTGACGATGACTCATCTATTTTAGGCACTTACATTCAGTATGTCTTTATAGAAACCAAGCGATAGAAAATCTGTGACGTTGGGCTATTCAAAGTTCTTTTTTTTTTCACTAAACGTGGGAACATTTTGTAATTTGAATTGCATAAAATTTCAACTGCTTTCCATAAAATGAAACGTGATTACGGAAATTAGATGAAGATGAAAAATAATAATGTATTGAATTTGGTTTGGTTTTTATACGTCGCAATTAAATAACATGAGAACTATTGGCGACGGACCTCGTAATATTGAACCTCGGTCAAGTGACGAGGACGAAACCTGAGCTGGCACCCCCTCTCCTACCTTCCACGCCACGCCAACGGAAGGATTTTGGGCCTCGATAGATTTAGCGTGCATCAGCCCCAGCTACACGGCGGGTTTTAAGTGGCCAAGGCTCGAACCCGCGACTCAACAAAAACCATCGGCCACGAGTCTGATACCATGAACACTAGGCTACCGCGGCCACATTGAGTTAGGAATAGTGATATATAAGTGAAATAGTATTGAAACGGAAAAGAAGGAAGGTAGATGATAAAGAGAAGCTGATACATGTTTGTTGATGTGAAAAATTGTAACCAATCATTTGAAGTAAAATTGGTTAGAAATGACCCCTGGTTAGAGTAATAGGAGTCGAATCTGAGTCAAATATGATAATTAATCATATAAGCTAAAATTTATAATTTTTCTATCCTGTTTAACTGATTTTATTGTTAAAAAAGTTATTTAAATATGGGCTCTTAAAATATGGGCAGAATTTTAAATTTTTGTTGGCGTGTGCATAAATCTGCATAGTATTTCACTGTTGTATGAGGGTCTCAAATTTTTACTTCTTTTTCTACAATTCAAAAAAAAAAAAAAATTTTTTTTTGTAAAATATATGCTTAGAATATATTATATCCTTTAATATCGTTGGTTAAACATTTCTGTATTTTTTAAGTAATAAGCAGTTTTTCTGAATTAGGTTTTGATAACACGAAAGGAAAGAACACGAAAAAAGAAAATTTTAAAATTCTTCTCTATTTCAATTTTTAAAAAATTTTTACAATGAAAGGCATTAAAATACCTATATCTTACAAATTTTCATGTAGACTTTTTTTTTTTTATTGTTCTTAAAAAATAATATTAACAAGAAAAGGAGAGAAAAAGAAAGAAGGATTTTTCAGCATAAAAAACTCTTAACTCCTCTCCAATTAAATTTATTCTTTTATTAATTTTTGACAAATGTAAACTATTTTCCACGAATTATCTTAACTGTGAAAAGAAATAGAAAAAAAAACATTAATTACAGCTTAGCCTCAGTAATTATTAGGTAGCAAATCGTAAAACCAAAGTGGTTGGGGAGTCGGTGCAAAATGATTGCAATTACTGAGTTGAATTCAGTGAGTCAAAATAACCGCCTTTTATCTTTCTTTCTTTTTCAAAGAGAGTGGATAATTTCAATTCTTTTGCTTATACAAATTAAAATGAATACCATTGCTTTTAATGGTTAATTAATACTTAATATTCTAGCGTCATTGTTATTGCAGATAATCTTGAATAAAGATATCATTTTTAGAAAAATGTACAGGTTTCTCTGTTTTATTAAATGTGTTTTACGACGCTAAATTACAGATTTTACATAATCTAAAATGCATCAAATCTGAAGAAAACCTTTAAATAATAAATAAATTGGGATATGTGAGCTTCGTGTTCCTCAGATAGCATCATTACTTCCCGAAAATAAAAAAATTAAAAAAAAAAATCCGAAAAAAGGAATTAAAACTAAAAACTTTTTTAAAAAATTATAAAAACTTTGAAAACCGTGCCTAACTATTTTTTTGAAAAAAAAAAATTTTTTTTTCAAACTTACAATTTAACATCCCAAACTAGAACTGTTTTTTGTTCCACTTTTTAGTTCTATTTCCACTCGACTAAACGACAGTAAAACCTAAGGAACATTCCATTTTTTCCAATTTTTTTCAACTCTATCCCGCCGGATCCGGTAAACGGGAGACGTTTTCTCCGAGCTGAAAAACTCTATGGACAGATTCAGTAGGCGGGAGTTCACCAGATCAAATTAGAGAAGCAAATCTTTTTTAAAAGCAACCGTAAGACACGTTTGCCAAGCCTTGGCATTTTCCACAACCAAATAGATCCCTACAAGACATAAGAATCTAAAAACAACTAGCTTTTTCAGGCGGTTTCGTGAAAATAAACTGTCAATACATGTTATTTTTTACATGTATGAAAGTTTTTTTAACTTTATTTTTTCCCGAAGCTATTTTTTCCCTCCAAAAGGATCATTTCTTAAGCTACAAGTGCTAGAGAGCGTATTTCATATGGGAAAACGTGGCTCTTTCAGTTCAGTTTTTCTTTTACTTCCTTTTTTTTTTCTTTCTTTTTCTTCAAGCTTAATGTTACTTAAGAAACTGTGTTTGGTGGTTTCTTCTTAGAAAAGAAAAACGGAAAAAAGGGGAAAGTGAAGATGGTGTGTAGGAAAAAAAACCGCCCATTAAGGAGAAGTTTGAAAAAATTTTCTCACGGAGAGAGAGAGAGAGACCTCCGTAACTCAAGCTTGAAGTGCTATTGACCGTTTGTGAATATTTTGTCATCTGTTTCTAATCGAAGGAATAAATAAAAAGATTTGATATCATTAGGTGATTTATTTTTGCATTTTACTTAAACTATCAAGGAGGAATACATTACTAACTTTCCAACGAACTCTTTGAAATATACATCATTATGTTAAGCTTCCAAGTCATTCCCATGTTGAGAACGGCAACAATAAAATAACTTATTGACATTAAATATTGCTTTGGGTGGTTTTTTAAATCCAATCAAATGTAAAAATGATTTATAAATTTCTGTTTTTAAAAGATTTTAAGCGGAAGGGTGAAGAAAGAAAAATTTACAATATGGAAAGAGTAACATTGATTTAAAATCAGTTCAAGAAGTTTTTCGATTCAAAAATCAAAAATATTTAATAAGTAAGATTTCCATCAATATAATATCACGCGAATAATCTTGTCATTAATAGTGCCATTACCATCTACTATATTTTAAAAGCATAAATTTTTCAGTTAAATGTGATTCATTGTTTTAATTTTTTCTTGTTAAAATGATAGTTTTATCACAACATTTATAACAATAAGAGAAAACAATGCATTTTTTAATTTTTCAGAAATATGTATAATTGCTGTACTAGGAAGTGAGTTCGTTAAAATTTACATGAATTGACAGTTATTAGGATTTTTTAAGGTTCGAAACTACAAACACATAACCTCATGTAGTTTCAGTTATTAATCTCTATTTAATATGTTTAATTTTCTTAGTTTTGTAGCTTGTTATGTTCAATGTTTTGTTAAAGGAGGAGTTTACTTGAATTGTAATAGGGGGGAAAAAACCCAGCGACATTTCGAAACAAGAAACAAATAAAAAGAATTTCGTTTCTTATTATCTCATTGAGATAAAAGTTAACATCACTAAAAATAAACAAAAAGAAGCAAAAAGTTAGGCATTGCTATTATTTTTCATATGATAATTAGAGAAAATAGGTTTTACACACAGTTTTGCAAGTGTGTTGAATGTAAGAAAGAATGTATTCTGTAAAAGTGATCTTATGATGGTCTTTCTTCATTATTTATAATTCTACAGCGATCTTGAAGTCTAATTAAATAGTTAATAAGTTAAGACTCGAATTGAAGATACTTTAGAGATGGACAACATACTTTATTATCCATTAAAGTATATGTGAGATCTCTCTTTCTCTCTTGAATCCCTCTTAAATCGGTTAATCCTAGTTTACGTTCGAATAGTACAGTCTTACTTACCAAATTACAATTCAAATACTTCTCAATTATAGTAGATTCGATTCCTATTATATTGATATTGGTTCACTTCCTATTACTATCAATATAAACAATTAATTAGAGCTATTTACTCCAATCTACACATCTATCAGCTTGTCGTTATCCTTTATATATATATATATATATATATATATATATATATATATATATATATCCCTTCTTTTTCTTTTCAATTCTCTTCCCCAATTCAATAATTCAATTCACTACACTTCTTATCTTTATTACATTTACCTAATCACAATTCATTTGGTTGATAAGGAATTGTAATTCTATGCAATTCAAATTACCAAAAAGACTCCTAGTTTAAGGGAGAGAAAATCGCGAATATATCACAGTCCTTAAACATGCTCCAAAAATGGAAGTGCTGAGAAGTGAGAGAACATAAAGCAGACGATTCAATTTAGTTGTATTTAAGTAATTCTCATTACGAATAAATTTGAAGTTACATATATACTCATGCACCTCAGTATGATAAATTTAAATCCATTCCAGATAAGATTATTTTTTAACTTAGCACGAAGATGAGAGTGATAAATTTAATTCATTTATATAAAAACAATATATATATATATAAGCCCAAATTTCTAATTGTATCATTTGAAAACGCCCGATATGTTGCCTGTTTCATCAGTAGCTTGGATATTATATTCTGATTATTTTTTAAATTAGTATTGTTAATTAAAGTTTTCACAATAAAGGATAATTATGTCAAGAAACTCAAACTTAAAAAAAGAGAACGAAAAAAAAAAAAAAAAAAAAAACGCGTAATGAAATGTAGTTAAACTACAAAAAATAAATCTAAATGGCTCTTTGTAACCTAATCATGGATTCAAACGTCTTAGGTTTGTTCTCTAGTAAACATGATACGTCTCATTTGTATCAAGTAGTTTACGCTCAACCAACCATTCTTATGAGAAGTGATTTGTTAATGAGAAATTAATTTGAATTATTCAGGTTTTCTTAAAAAATATTTATAAGGATCGATAGTGCCTTTTCTTCCAGCGAGAGTTTAACAATATATGTGATCAATTCAGCTTAAATTACTTTGTATTTTAATTTTTTTAAAAAAGAAGAAAATTTTATAGGGGCTTTTTTTTGTGTGCGAAAATGAGTTCTTGTGTGAGAATTTTTCATGGAAATAAATACGATATAAAGAAGCTTTTTGAATCAGAAGCTATTGTGTGAGGTTTTGATATTATTACAATCGCTTGCATTTTAAATTAGTTTAAATGTAAGTAGATATTTAAGTTCATTATTGTTTAGCTTCATGGAATGTAATGGAGCTATTCCATTTGATAAAAATTATTTATTGCAGTTGCTTCTTAAAATGTAATGAAGATATTGCATTTGATTAAAAACATTTATTGCATCAGCTTTGTTAGATTAAAATATACATACAATTTGTCATGTGGTAATGAACAAAAATAAGTATAATATCTTACTGTTTCTAAATTATATACTCTGATTCTAAAAAGGAGGAGGGAGGGGGTAATCAGCCTTCTTTGGAACTACTGGAATATTAGTATTTCGAAAGATTGATTATTTGATTAGACGAATAACCATTTCTGTGGAAATGCTGACAGCTAAAATATTACACTCCGACGAATTTATAAAATTGCTAGAAATGTATCAAAATTTCTAGAGAGTTCTATTTATTTTATTTGATATTCGCGTCTCTTAGACAGAGACTGGACAGAAATTTTTTTTTTTTTGGGGGGGGGCTTCAATAAATAATATTAATGAGTATCTATCTATTAAATTATTATTGTGTTGAAATTTCTTTAGACTATACATTCTATGAAATATTCTCAAGTGTAATTCAATAACGGTTTGCGATTTCAATTTTCATTATTTTATTTATTTTTTAAAGCTATGTGCTTGGATATAATTCACTGTCAAGATAATAGCGTTGAATTTTTTTTCATTGATTTTTGCTATCATACCAGGCCCAAGCGATTATAATATATATTCAATTTAATTATGAAATAAACTAAAAGAGAAACCTATTAGCTTTCCAAACACCCTTGTTCGATCTAAAAATGTCTGGTCGTTTTAACAGGTGGTCTAATGATCTTATTTTTCATTATCTGCGGAAAACAACCATTAACATTCAGAAAAGGCATTGAAAATGACCTTTTTTGTGTCACGGCCTACAAATAAAGTATTGTTTTGAAGTAACTTTCGTTACCCGCGTTTTATTTTCGTGCCCGAAATTCGCAAATGGCAGGAAAAATATATATGGTTAAAAGTTGATGGTGAAATTAATAAAATAGCAACGAAACAAACAGAGGGAGAAAAAAATCGATTATGAATCAGCAACTAACACATGGAAATGTTATAAGAATTGGTAAAACAGTAGAAAAAACATTTAAAATAACGCTTTTTAAAGAGCTAATATTCTTTAAATTGTTGAAAATATACACTCATGGTTGGGATTTGCAAATTTTTATTTGAAGAAGATATTCATTAAAAAAAATCTCAAAAATGTTTTGCATTAATTGATCAATTTTATCTATAATTAAATAGATTATTCAAATGTAATTCATTTAGAAATTGACTGAAGTTTTAGGGCCAAAAACTGGCATTTATTATGATTATAGTAATGACATTAGGCTCTTACTTTGAAAAGAAAAAGAAGCAATTATTCTCATGTTATTTCTTAGGAATCTCTTACGCTATAACTTTTCAAATTTAAATTTAGATGGAAATGTATACATTTTTTACTTAGATGCGTACATAAAATCAACTATTATGTCACTGGACGTGGTTCAAATTCAGATGACTTTTAAAGTTAAAAAAATGCTCAAATTTAATATTTTCTAAGATTCACATATTTTTTTAAATTGTATGAAGATATTTCTTCAATAATTTAATTCAAAGTTAATGCTAGGCAAATTTTGTTTAACGGGGTATTTTTTCTACCACTAATTGTATTCCTAACCATTTATTAATTTTTTTTTAACGACCGAAAAGGTTGTTATGATTACTGTTTTAAATTTGTTATTTACTAACCTAAATCGGGCCTTTTTTTCAGAGAACAACATTCTCTCTGTCCTTTAATTTCTCAGCCTTGCATTTTATTATTTTTAGAATGCACAATGCTTGATGTTCAATTACAAATTTTGACAATATAATTTATTTTAAAGTATTTTTAATCTTTTAATTTAATGCTTGACGAAACTTAATTCGCCCATCAAAACGCAAAAGCTGAATTTTTTTGAAACAAAAAACGTTTCATTATGAGTTAGAGAACTATGCACAAATATTCTGTAATATATTCCTTTCCAAGTGAAATTTATAAAAAAAAAGTAGCATACAACCTTAATTAAAATTTCTGAAATTTTTTTAACCAATTTAATTCTCTATTTTTCAAAACAAAATTCTAAACAACGAAACATTTCAATATGAAACATTATTAATAAGGAACAACTTAAAAAATAGAGGGAATTTTATAGAATATGAAATTTTTGAATGTATGTAACTATGAGTATTTCATTTTATTTTTTTCAGATGTTTAGCAACTAGTCATCATTCGAAGTGAAATAAAGCCATTCGTAATCTACCCTGTAGATCCGGGCTTTTGTAGATTGCTTAGCATTCAGAAGCTCGTACCTACAGATGTCTTGCGAATACGGCTGATTGCTGCTTCATCAATAAAGAATGTGCCTGTTATATCCAGCGAGTTTCATCATTCTCATGCCAGAAGATATTATCCTTTTTATTCTATAAATAAAAAAATTATTAAATTTATAAGCAATAATTCATAAAAAATTGTAGAACTTGTCACATTTAAAGTTAAGGAAGGATATTTCAAATTATATTCAACGTTGTGTCGTATATAAGAAATACTTGCTGATAAAAATCTCAAAAAATTTATGTAATAAATTGCAAATGAAAAAATTATTAAAGCCATTTTTCTAAATTTTTAGTAAATTTTCGATTACCTTCATTACTAACAAGCTAACAAAAACCAATTTTAAAATTTTGGAATTTAACATTTATTACATATTAAGATTATAATGAAGTGAATTTTTGCCTTCATATGATATGGAAGCGTTAATCATTTTATATGGTATTAGTAAAATTTTAATAAATATCACATTTCAACTGCCTCTGAAACCTAAACGTAAGTAAGCAATATCCCTTTTTATTATTATTTTCTCTTTAAGACTCAGAGCACCAACACAAACATAGAAGTTAGCATAACCAATTTTAATTAAAAGCGGTGGATTTGTGTTAAATTAAGACAAGTCAAACAGTCTCTTAGTAAAAAGGTCTATGTGCGTAGACGGACTTCTTTCTTTTAACATAAAGGAATGAAATATATTTTAATCTGTTAATGGTATAATTAAATTTTTTATAAAACTTTCTAGTTCATATTCAAAAAAAAATTTCTCGGGGGTTTTTCATATTGTAAAAAAGAAAAAGAAAATAATGCAGCACACAGATATGAACAAGCGATTTTTGCAAGTTAATTTATATTCTTATATTAAACAATATAATTATTAATAACTAATGACAGATTGCTTAACATAATCTTTCTTTTCTTGATTTGTTACATGGATTTAGTTTTCTTAAAATATCTTGAGATTTTAGCAGCCTTTTTGATGAACACGCTCACATACTTTGAAATGGGAAAAGGGTTTACTTATATAATTATATTTCATTAATTTTCTTCTTTTCTCTTGAGATTTGCTATATTTTGAGTAGTTTTGTATTTAGCTAGGCTGTAATTTTCAATTAATAGCTTATATATGTTTAAATTAAAATTTTAAATATAATTATAATTATAATTAGTATTTCATCAAACTTATGGCTTTTTCATTATATTTTATACGTTTTTTGTTTAGAATAATACTTTTAATTTTATTGTAAGATTGTTTTGATAATTGACTGAATTTTTCAATTGATTCTGTATAACACATGTAGGTTTCAAATTTTAATATTTTTAAAACTTATTTTTAGAGGCTATATAATTTGTAATTTAGCATGATTTGATTTTGTATAATTTAAAATGATGTCTAATTAATATTAATAATTATTTAGCTTATATATATATATATCACAAATTGTTGAAATTTCTTTCTTTTTTTTTTTTCTTTTTTTCTTACGTAAGAAACAAACCTTATATATATATTGAACTTGTCGAATTTCAATTTCAGATTCTCACGAGATATATTGACCGAGCAAGACCTTGAAATGACCCGAAGCATTTACAGGATGGTCCATCAAATCAGTACCTCATGCACATTGAAAAAAATGTTTCATCTAACCACTGTATGAAAATAAATTGGAATAAAAAAAAAAACATATACTTCGTCCTTTACTTGTCAAATTGCACCTCACTTCGACCGTTTCATTCACATCATGGTTAGGTGATTTTGATTCAGACGGGGAGTGAAAATTTCTTCGACTGAAGCAGTACTAATGTTCCGTAACTTGGTCTTGTAAGTCTTCTAGATAAAAGGTAGTAAAATTTAATGAAGGTTAACGCTACAATACCCTTTCATTACTTCCAAACTTGATGTATTCAAACCCTCTGACATGTCATTAGGTAGAAAACATCGGGGTATTCAAACAAACACAGTTAATATTAGTCTCCATACTTTTTTTTTTACCTGTTAAAAAGTCTGAATTCACATTTTGTACTCATATCATTATCTATGTCTTTAAAGGTTTTTTTAGTATTGCTTTTATATCAACCGCATCATATTCAACAAAAAAAAAAAAAAAAAAAAAATGCATTTAAATATCACGCAGTTGTAAATTATACTTCAAATATATTTTTAAATTAAATTGAAGTTGATTGTGTGTGCACAGTCGAGTATAAATTATTAGATATTTATTTTTAAAACTATCTCTTCACTGGTAAAAAGTACAGACTTATTCTAGCAGTATATTTACTCTCTAAATTCTGAGTTACAAGTACAGAATTGTAGAATGCTTTTAAGCAGGGTTTTGTATTTTATATTAGTAATTTTATTTATAACTGATGTAAGCGAGGGAAAAAATTTTGAAACTAATTTTTTTAGTGTCTCAATGTGGTTGTAAATAGAGGCAGCTGTTAGTTTTAAGAATATTGATTTAAATTTTAATTTAATATTAGTCGTGCGGAACTTAAAAAAAGAGATCATTTATGGCTTATTATTAACTAAATTACTGTTTCCCCCCATTTATATATTTCAGAAGAAGTTTAAAAAATAAAGTATTATGATTTATTTTAAGTAAGCACGTATTTTTATTACAGCTAATAAAAATATGAAACATTCGTTTTAAATTAATGAGGGATTATAATATATTTTGCTACTCTCTCTCTCTCTCTCTCTGATGGGAAAATAAACTCAAAAATTGAAAGTTAATTTGGAATTTTACTTATATTAAAATATGCATTTTGGCTATACTAATTTGTTTTTAACAGTATTTTTAAGCTATTAAAATAAAAAAAATGTTTTTTTCTTACATGGATTTTATTTTCCGGTTAAATTTTTGAGACACCGCGTAATTTTTATTTCTTTAACAGAGATTTCATCCTTTTTTTATTGCTATGTTAATTCACATGGAAATATACTTTTTCTGTCTATGTTAATAACATTATAAAGATCATCAAGCATATCCAAGTCATTTTATCTTAAACTCTTGAATAAGAACAACTTTTATTGAATATAAATTAATTTAATCTTCAATTCTAAATTCCTGCTTAGTGAAATTACTTTTATCAAAAATCTCTGAGGAAACTATTCTGAAAGTTTTCATCACTATATGTAAGAAACTCAGTATCAATCCGAGCAGCTTAATAATAATAATATTTTTCATTACTGCCGAAGGTAATTCGTAAATTTTGAAAAGTTTTTTTTCATAAATACAAAAAAAAAAAAAAAAAAAAAAAAAAAAAAAAAGAAATGAAATTGAACTATTAATTACAATAGCCAAATATATATTGTAAATGAAATATTAAAATAAAATATATTAAATAATGTGTAAAGGTGCAAAAAAGGAAACCATTTTTAAGTTTTTGCTTGTATTAGAGTTATTTTTTTTTTTAATTCGATTCTTATGCAAAAAATAATTTTCAGATAAAAGAAATTATGTTTAAACTATAAAATAACAATTTCTTATAAAAATATTTTATCCTTTGTAGAGTTTTAAAGGAATTTTCCTTAATGAGATAAATTGTTTTCTCTGCATTCAACAAATTCTTAAGTTTGTAAGACCACGCTTCTGTCTCTGATATTTTTCGAAACTTTTTCTCGCTGAACTTTTTCTCTTTAGAAGTAAAATTAAGTTCATCACTAAGAAACAAAATTATCTGAAAAATCTTTGAAGTTTATTAACACCAGAGAAGGGTTTGGAATCCATATATTCTTTTTCCTTCTCCTTTTCTTAAAGTTGAGGTTTTTTCCTTTGTTTAAAGTTTTTTTTTTTACAAAATAAGGAATTAATTTTTGAATTAAATTTTAGATTATAAAAGTATGACCAGTCAAGCGTTAAATCTTTGATTGGAGAAAGAATAAGAGAAGAACGTTCTGATAAAAATTTCAGCGAATCAAAAACAACTACCAGATGTTGTTTAATTCGACTTATTCTTCTGAATAGTTCCAATTTCTCTTTTGAAAAGTGCATTTTCAAATATTAAGGAATTGGAGTTTCTATACATAGAAATATAATGTTTTATGATCATTTTTATTTTTTCTAGCAAATTTTATAGGTAATTTAATAAATATATCAAACTACTTAATACAAATATTTTGCCTAAAGTGAAAAAAGTCTCAGAAATAGGCGTCAAAGATTTTTAAAAAAATCTTACGTATTGTAACGTAAATGAATAATATACGTATATTTAAAACTCAATGACGATGAATTGAATCAAAATATTCTTTGTAACAAGATATTGTTTTCATTTCTATCAGTTTTCTACAAGTGTTTTTGCACTATTTTTAAATAGGAATTATCTAGGAAATTATAGTTTTTTTTTTTTTTTTTTTTTTTTTGTTGCTTTTTCTGTCAGAACTAAAATGAGAGAAACCCTTTATTTTTTTTTATTTATTATTTTTTTTAAAAAAAATACAGATCAAAATTATTTTACTGTTATTTTTCATCAGTTTTAATTATTAAATTGTAATCATCTTTATGGAATATTTAATAAATACTTTGGAAAGCTATGGAATATTTGATAATTTACTGTATTTAGAAAATGGGTTTTCTTAAAAATTAATAAACTATGCATAATTTTTTCAAAATTATTTGCTTATTAATTATATACACATGATTTATTTCTTTTAAGGAAGATATTTATTTCAGGAGATGTAAGAAAAAAGGTCAATTTGATTAGCATTAAGAAACAGTTTAGTCCTGTCATATATAGCTTGCATGTAGGTCGAGGGTACAGATATAATACATTTAAAATGACACACACATAAATATTTTTCATGAGTGTTTTATGTTACCTAATAATGAATAAATACTCTGATGAATTTCAAAAGTTTTAAAGACAGATTTTGATTCATTCTGCAAAAATTTGAAAACTTAACTTAAAAATGGATGGTGGATAGTGTGATTTTAATTTAAATACCATTTTCTAATTCGGATTAAAAGCCAATAAAGTGAAATATACTTACTTTTACTTTCTGTCATAGATTTCTCAAAATACCAAAGGTTACTGTTGCACATTGTTACGCATGTAATTGAAAATTCATAGCAGTTTCTAGAAAAATATTCATTAAATACTGAACCTGTTCTCGTTTCTTTATTTCCGAATTAAAAGAATCCCCCCCCCACCTTTTATTAATTGAATTAATGCAATGTGCTTATAAATAATATGATACACTTTTATGTATAGAATCTCTTTAAGTGTTTTTTTTTTAACTGTAGCTCTACATGAAGCATATGTACGGCAGAAAAGGATTGTTTCTTAATGCTAATAAAGTTTGTATTCTTTTCTTGCATCTCATGAAACAAATATTTCCTTAAAAAAAGAAATAAATCACACAAGCACACACACATATATATTTCTATGTTTATAAGCGATTGATTATCAAATAGTTTTCCAGAATTTATGTATCTATTATAAATTTCTTTAAAAAACATGCTTTTTCTAAATACATTTAATTACTAAATATTTCCCGTAAATGTATTAGATGTTCGTTGCAATTTAGTCACTGAAAATGAAAGTTAATTATAACAAAAAATTAATTAATTAATGCTTTTAAAATCAATTAATTCATATTAACTTTGTTAATATGTTTTGCACTATAATCACGTTCTAAAATCTAAATTACTCATTATAGAAAGATATGTTCAATGTTTTATTTATTTAAATAAAATTAAAGAAATGAATTCTCATTCAACACAGTCATTCCGTTAATATGATCGCAGAGTAAGATTAAATTGTCCTCTTTCGTTTCACTGTTCATTATCACTGTTTTTTAGAGTATGCATATCTAATGGGGAAAAAAAGGGAGAAAAAGCATACAATGAAAAAGAATTGCTACGCAACGCCATCTGTATGACGGGAATGAAACTCGAGAATACCGGAAGAGCAAGTTTAATTTCAAACATAAACTGCTGTTTGTAGAAAATGCAACACCATGAAGGAATCATCAGAATCAAATGAAATTCGCAGCAAATGTCAATTATAGGATATTATGCAAATTAATAAAGTTTCAGAGCCATCGCGCGTGCGCGGCGCGCGCAGCGCCCTCTGAATTGATGCTGAAAGCGTATAAATAAAGTGCTATAGCGGGACGTTGAAAAAAGTCTATGATTATTTGTTAGTGGCAAACGTTTAGTGAGACCAGATTATGCCTCCACGACGGAAGAATAAGAAATTCAAGCAACTTACGGAGTTTGAACGAGGGAGGATAATCGGCCTTCGAGAAGGAGGATTTTCCTATCGCGCAATAGCAGCTCGTATGCAGCGGAACAGTTCCACAGTGATGCGAGTTTGGAAGCAGTGGACCGACGAGCACCGAACAACTCGAAAAAGAGGCACTGGACGACAGAAGGTGACGTCAGAGCGCGATGATCGACACCTGCTCCGCATGGCGCTGAATGATCGCACAGCTTCCTCCAGGCAGCTGGCAGCACGTTGGTCTACTGCTACAGGTGTACAATTGTCGGCTTCGTCAATTCGTCGTCGTCTGCTGCGCCGTGGATTGCGTGCAAGGGTGCCTTTATACAGGATTCCCCTCACGGCGAATCATCGACGGCTGCGTCGGCAGTGGGCTCTTGAGCACAGAGACAGGCGAGCTGATTGGCACCAAGTTGTCTTTTCAGATGAATCACGCTTCAATTTGTGGACCCATGATGGCCGTGTTCGTGTTAGACGTTATGCCGGTCAACGCTGCCTTCCTGAGTGTATTATTGAACGACATAGTGGTCGAACACCCGGAGTTATGGTCTGGGGTGCGATTTCGTATCATGGACGATCCAATTTGATACGAATTGAGGGTAATCTCAATAGCAACAGGTACGTCCGTGAAGTGCTACAGCCCGAAGTCGTTCCTTTCCTTCAAGGCATCCCTGGAGCTATCTTTCAGCAGGATAATGCACGCCCACATGTTGTGCGGACTGTTCGAGACTTCTGTTCAGCACAACGCATGCAACTTCTTCCTTGGCCTGCTTATTCACCGGATATGTCGCCTATTGAGCACGTGTGGGATATGGTTGGTCGGCGTCTCGCTCGTGATCCGCGTCCTGCAGTTTCCAAAGACGAACTTTGGTTGCGCATACAAGCGATATGGAATTATCTTCCTCAAGCAGATATTCAACATCTGTTTGACTCCATGCCACGTCGTATAGCAGCACTTATTGCAGCGCATGGTGGCTGCACCAAATACTGATTTCGGACGCTTAATTTGTTTCTTTTGTTTTGAAAATTTCATCATTTATTTGTATTAGTACAAGTCGTTTCTGCATTAAATTTCATTTGATTCTGATGATTCTTTCATGGTGTTGCATTTTCTACAAACAGCAGTATATTTAAAAAATTTTCCCTTTCATTTTTTTTAAAAATTTTTTTCTTATCGCAGTTGTACCGGCGCACACATTTTTAAAGAGCACCACAAATTTAAAAATTAAGAGCAGAGTAAAATTTAAAGAATAGATAAAAAAATGAAAAAGGGAGTATATATCAGAGCAACCGCAATTCAGGAAACATCCAGAATGTTTATTCAAATTAATTGTCTTAAGATTGTTATGAGAAGTTATGTTTTAAATTTTAAAATTAATTTTTTTTAGAAAACAAGTTACTTCTCAAAAACCATTAAAAAAGCATTCTACGTTTATGTAATCATCTTAACAAAAGAATCAAAGGTGGTTGCTGATAAAAACACATGCAAACTTCATGGGTGTTACACACATACAAAAAAAGTTGATATTATTGTAATTATAGTAGCTATTTTCACTTTAGAAAATTTCCCCTCTTACCCTGAAAATAGTCGACAATAAGAAGAAAAAAAAAGGGGGGGGGATTTTTTTTTTTTTAATTATTTTAACTTGCTTACAATGACGAATTTTCAATAATTCTTAGTTTAAACTCTTCTAAGCATTTTCATTTTTTTTAAGAATCTGATTTCTTTTCCACTTCATTTGTTTAACAGAGCAAAACCTATATAAGGTAATCCCAACGATTAAACTAATTTTCATAAGCTCCTTATTTTAAACTTTTATTTTTGTGATTGATTTCTTCATAATATTTTGAAATTTGTTACCATTTTAAGGATAATATCACGTGACCTTCCTTTCAGTATTATTAAATATTTATCAAATACTCAGATATAATTTTGCTGTTTCTCAAAGTCCGTAAAACTGTCTTTGCCTAAAGGAAAGATATGCGACTAAAACTTAAGATACTTTTTCAGACAGATAAGTATTGCTATATTAATGTTATATTTAAGGTGTGAAAAGTATCTCATTTTGACCCAGCGATGGGAATGTAAATAAAAAAAAAATCTTGAGGCTAGTAGGAACGTTTGATTAAATTGGCACGTGAGAAATTAAAAATAATTTGAAGCACTCTTTAATCACATAATTATTTTCATTGTTAAATAAAATATCCTTAAATCCTGTTTAAAATGAATCATTAAATATACCTTAATTTATTGTTTTTAAATGAAAATTATCGAAGACTAATGAATGAATACAAAAAAAAAAAAAAAAAAAAAAAAAAAAAAAAAAAAAAAAAAAAA
>BMAW01065638.1:1997419-2009788 GCA_019974015.1 Nephila pilipes | reverse complement strand
TACAACCAAAAAGGTGGTTATAGTAAGTTAATTATTTCATTTGATGTAGATACTGATTAGTTTAGTTTTCTATTAATGCACAACATCCGGATAAAATTTCTAGTACCTATTCGGTTGTCTGACCTTTGAAGAAATAATGCACATAAGAGCACAACAACTAATTGAAATGGACGCTTGAATCAGTTATTTATAAAGCAACTCATATCAAATAAAATTCTACAATACTCATTCCGTAGTTGTTTGTGATTTAAAAGAACCCACCAGAAAGGGGCAAACATTCCACAATTACTAGGACAATTCAATTACTGGCACACTTACCCCTTAGATATACATCTCTTTTATTCTAATAAAATTATTACTCACAATCAAAGGCTGTTAAATGAGTTAACTATTTATTTGATGTAAATATTAATGATTAGTTTTCTGATAACGCAAAACAGCCGAATGGAATTTCCATTACCGTTTCAGTTGCCTGATTTTTGAAGAAATAATACACTTAGTAAGGCAGCTACTAATTGAAATGAATCATTTATATATAAAGTAACTCATATCAAATAAAATTCTCTAGTTGTCATTCCTCAATTGTTTGTGATTTAAAGGAACCCACCCCAAAGAGGCAACTATTCCACATAATTAACGACGACACTCCTCAAAAAGTCATGTACCACTATTAACCGTCGTTTTGTAGCTAATTCTCCGCGCAGAGCATCCGCGTAAAACACATCTATAAAGACGCAACCGCACACATTATAATTCCAGGAATAGCGAGCTGTCACCAGCATACCACATCCTAAATCGCTGCGCTCTGAAAAGGGGATGCAGCTCTGAATAATTAACACGTCTTGACTGAGTCGAAACTCTATTAACAGACATAGAGGGCCACGTAACTTCTTTCTCCGAGACGCAAGATCTATGTCTCTAAAGCTCTACTTCAGGCAATTACAATGTGTAAGGCACATCCAAGGTTAGAGTTCATCAAGCCTGTAATGTATCTTCTTGTCGCACCACCTTGCTAACGCTAAGAAGACAGTTTGACGGATTTCTTAGCGGTGGGAGGAAGAATTTTTCAAAAAGAATTCTTCCTGCGGTTTTGCGTATGCAAACCACGAAAGGGTGATAAGATGAAGTCTTACAAGTTTGGGCTTTCTGATAAACATAGTATTATTCTGGAGTGAGGAAAAGTTTGGAAAAAAAAATAAAGGAAAGGGATTTTTTTTTTCTTTCCCTTTTTCATTTTCTCTCCCTTTTCCTCTGTAGTTTGCTGATACATTCTAAGTTGAATATACCTCGGAGTAAGATTTTGCTCCAGCTAGCGCAAGGTGGGTTTTAAAGAGTATTTCAAAGAAAATTTTATTCAAAGGAATAAATTTAAGTCGTACTTTTTTTTAACGTAGTCTAGCTGTTTTGTGGCTTAGACTTTTGATGTTTATATACACACCCTGACTTTTCTTTGAGAATCCTAATACTATTCACTTATATTGTCAAACTCATTTCCCTCCAAGGGCTAATTTTTGACAAATAAAAGCTACTCGATCAGCATTATATTTAGTTACGGTGGTAGTTTTTGACTCCTTAATTTAATTTCTTAGCAGAAATAGTGTTTCTTGTGGTTTGTATCATTGTTCTTATGTTTTTCTTGTGAAAGATTGTAATTGTTTATTGAAGTCACACTCAAAAGCAGTACGATGGCTATTGGCGACGCCCTCGTAATATTGAATCTTATTCAAGTGACGAGGACGACACCTGAGCTGGTACCTCCCTCTCCAAACTTTCTCAACAGCCAACAGGAAGACTTGGGACCTCGACCAAATTTAACTTGGATCAACCCCGCTACAAGGCGGGTTTTAAGTGTCATCAGGGCTCGAACCCACGATTCAATGAAAACGACGTCGGTCTCGAGTCCACGACCATGACCACTAGGTTACCACGCCTTTATGTTGTTCATAGTGACGTTTCATGTCACATAACTTTGGCATTCCAATAGCATTATTAAATACCAAGCAGAATTTTTTATATTTCATGCCACGATATTTGAACCTACACTTTTTTTTTTAATTAGAAATACCAATATTCAACAGAAATTTATCGTTTAATTTACTGCCCCCTGGGCATACTGATCGCAATGGTTTAAAATAGATGAGTAATTGTTATCACAAAATAATAATAAAAAGTGTAATAAAAATCAATAATTTTTCACGAAATTTAACTTGCCAGATACTGAATAATTACACAGATTAATAAGAGTAAAGTAAATTAACTTATTTTTCATGTTTTCTGAAAGCACACTATTTAATATTAGGCACACCCGAGTAAAAGGCAGTCGAAGATTAATGACTATTCGACCTTATTATCGACTGCTAAAATATTCTGTGTTATTGGTGGGAGAAATGGTGCATTGATTCAACACGACTATTAATAAGTTGTGGTTTGTTATGAAAAAGTTTTTAATAATTAGAAATTTCAAAGATTAAGGTACTATATTGTTAGTAAAATTTTTGTTACATACTGTTACGTTGAGAGGGCCGCAAAGATATTCATTGTGGATATGTTCTTTCTTTTTTTTTTAATTTAATAACTAAAAGATTATGTAAATACAATTTTGACTTTATAATAAAAATTAACCACGATTACTAGAAATATTGTTTTCGATTAAATAATCAAAAGATTCTACAAATACAATTCTGAATTTTAAAAAAAAAATGTAACAACTGTATACTATAAAAAAAAGTACAAAAATGAAGTTTTTAGCGAAAAAATATTTCTAACTTATGAAAATTTAATACGAAATTCAAGAAAGCTTCTACATCGCCACATTAATGTTGATGGAAATTAAAAAGTCTTAAAAGGGTAACCTTTCAAATATTTTGTTAAATAAGCATTGTGTTACGAAAGTCAATATAATTTTATTGAAAATGCAATAAGATGTAAAGCTCATTTATTAAAAGTAATTAAAATTTATATCAACTTAATGAATACTTTTTAAGGGCATTTTTTTAAAAAATAGAAACATTTATTATTGTTTCATTAATGCAAGTTAAAATGAGTTAGATATGCAAAAATTCTTCAATAATTCGAAAGTACTTCATAAATTAGTATTTAAAATTAATTATTCATTCCAATATGTTTCTTAAGATGAAATAATTTGCATTTTTGGTGATAAAAACACAAAAAAAATTTAATATTAATGTTCTTAACATTAAAATTCCCATTAAAATATCTTCATTCAATAAACTCTTAAATATATTCTAAAATACTTTTTTTTAATTTCATCAACTCTTTCTCAATATTTTGAAATATTTTTATTGTTTCAGAAATTATGTAAATAGAGTTTTGTAAGTCAAATAGGACAAATATAGCACTGGTAAAAAATTAAGCAGGGTTTTAAACATAAAAAAAAACTCCATTTTAAATTAAATCTTAAAATTTATAAGGCTCCGTTGCGGAGAAATGCATAAAAAACCAGTCAACAAAAACTACTAAATAGTCTTAATTTCACAATCGGCATCACAATATATATTCAAATTAAAACATCAAAATGTTTAATTTCAAATAATTGATTAATAACTTTGTGACGTTGGGCTATTTGCGATTTTCTATCCAATAACCTCGTGGAGTTCTGTTGAGTTTAATTACATAAAATTACATTTTCTTCCTAACCAAAATGAAACGTGATTAGGTGAATTAGATGAAGGTAGAAATGAAGTGAAATGATTAAGATATAAGGACGTGTAAATGATATGGAAAAAGGGAAGACAGATAGAAGATAAGAATTGGCAGCCCGAGAGTTGTTACTGAGCTTCAAGTTATTCTGTTAGTTTTGCGGATCTAACTAAATGCCACTAACCGCATTAATCTACTTGGTTTCTATCAAAGATAGTCCTGAAATCAACAACGAGTGAATTGGTGAGAGATTTTCTATTTAAATCATAAATTAAGACTGTGAGTTAGATTAGAAATCTAGAGAGAGCGACATTGGTTATTCTACGTTGAGGCAAAAAAAATAATTTTGCTTGTTTTGTCTCGTGCTTTCTCAATTTGCGTTTTGTCACTTATGCTTAATATATTAAATTGAAATGGGGCGCAAGAGCCAAATAATAATGGACAAAGACTACAGTAGACGTTCGAGTCGTGATGCCACTTGACAGAAGCGGGGCTGATGTACGTAAATCTATCGAGGCTCCAAGTTCTCCCATGGCGAGATGAGGGAAGTTTGAAGAGGGAGATGCCAGCTCAAGTGTCGTTCTCGCTACTTGACTGAGGTTCAAAATTATGAGGTCCATCGCCAATAGCCCTCGTGTTGCTTCAAAGCGTAACATTAATAAACAATCAACCCATCAAAAAGGATAATTTCGAAAAATTGGGAGGGGGGATCAATAAAAATCTATTAAAAACCTTAATTCCACATTATGTAACAAAAAATAGATGTTTAATTTAATACAATTGAAAAGAAAGGCAAACTAGTCTTTCTGTATTATATCTAAACTTTAAGCTTGATGTATCGGCACAATGCTAGTTCTTATCTCTAGAGAATGGTAAAAAAACCCGTCAATAAAAAACTATTAAATTGCCTTAATTTCACATTCTGTAACAAAATAGAAGACAGAAATAATGGTAAAGAATAAATCATGCGGGATAAATTTCCCCCTCATATTCAAAAGATTAACCATAAAATGTCACGAAATGCCTAAAAGGGCCACCCGGCTCAATATGAAAAGAGAGAAAAACCAATACCACACGTACTCTAAAGCTCTGACCGCCCAAAGGAACTTTTGTCAAATTAGGACAACATGCAGTCATTTACGTTCTAGAAGTTTTTTTTACCGTTTTTTGATCCCCAAACTCCCCCTTGTAATGGCAAATATTCTCGTATACTTCCCCATATTTTCATATCTTTTCAAAGGGCATCATTACTGGCATGAAAACAAAAGAGTAAGTTAGAGCCACCGTTTAAAAAAAAAAGAAAGAAAAATACAAAATAAAGAAGCAAAGAAAAAAACATCCTTCACGATATCTCTCCTGGGACACAAGAGCAAGTAATTAAAACAAAATGCGATACAAAGCTAATAAATTTGCGTAATTAGCGAGGAATATGGAAAAACAATACTATCTATTGTTGTCGCTGAGGGACTTGCAGCTTCTGTTTTTGCCAGCCTTATTAACATGGACGTACTTGACTGTAATTACCGACACCTGTTTACATTAATGCAGGATAATTATTATTTCATTGGGAATCTATTAATACTACTTCTGTTCAAGTGGGATGCATCATAAAATGAATCATAAGAATGCTCGTTTGTTTTAACCGACTTTTAATTGATTGTTAAATTCTACCATTTAAAACTCAGGATGGGAAATAATCTAGATGAGGTTCTCCCTCACAAAAGGGAAATAAATAGGCATCAACATTTAAAAAAAAAAGAGGAGAGTGGAACTTTGGTCGTTAAAATCAATAAACTGTGTTTTTCTTTTCCAGTATTGTTATTTGGAGGATAATTAAAATGATTTAATTTAAAAATAGTGGCTTTGAAAGAAACTCATTTTAAGAATTTTTAACACGGATACAATATGAAAGATGTTAAAAAGGACATACTAATTTCCCACTGAGTTATTCCTATTAGCACATTGTTAATGTTTAAGCACAAAATAATCTTAAATTCAATTACTTAAAAGGTACAATTTTTAAATTTTAACTTCCTTTTCTTTAAATCTAATATAATATTCACACAAATTTGAATAGTTTAAAAAAAATGTCGTGATTTCAAAATGTTGCGGCTTTGAATGAAATAATAATAACGAATATTCCTCCTGTACAATTAAATAGGAATTTAAAATAAATGAACATTTTGTGTTTAATCTTGTTTAACGTTGGTTTCCCATAAACACAATATTTAGGCACTAGAATGTTCAAAATTTGTTCATTTATTTTTAAATTAAATATTTCACCCAAACAACAGTAAGTTAATTGTGAAAATATTTAGAATTTCATTTCAGGAGATATTGATTGGATTAATGATAAAAATGCATAATTACATGGATAAAGCTTCATTTGATTTCCCTTTATCTAAAATTAATTACTTAAAAGTTTCAATGATTATACTAGGAATTATACAATAGGTATCAAAATTTAATGAAAAAAATACATATTTTCCTGATATTCATATAGGCAATAATGAAAATAAAGGAAAATATTTTAAAGAAATTTGCTGCACTTTCTTCTAAATATTTTACTAATAATTCAGTAATGTTTATAATTATAAGTATTTCTTGAAACTTAGCCTGTTTCAAATATATCAAAACAGAAGACCAAAATTAACCACCCAAAAATGAAATAATTATGTTAGAATAACTATATATAAATGCGTAAAAATGACGGCATAAAGTTTGATTACATAAAAAATGTTACAAAATCGTAATAATACTATTAAAATTTTGCTCTTATTTATGAAATAAAAGTAATATAAAATTAATAATAATAAAGTTTAATTATTTCAACTTGTTTTATAACTATGTGAAATCTATGTGAAAATAGATTCAATATTAATGTAATACATAGCAAGTTCTTGCGCCAAAAGATTTTTTTTTTGTAGAGTTTATAAAAATACATTAAATGAAAGACAATATTTTGTGACATAAAAAGTAATTAAATAAAAATATAGCTATATTTATTAACTGTATATATCCAATCTCCTTTTTAAATAATTATTTTTCAATAAAAATGAACAAATATTTATTATTAATGACAAACCATTTATATATATTTTTTATTAAATCCACCCTCGTTATAGTGAACTCTATGTTGTGCACTTTTTCACTGGCTCTAACTGAGCTCCTATTTAACTATTGTTTAGATAAATGTATAAGTTAATGTTTAAGTAATATTAATTTTTTAGTAAATTGTGTTCTATCACAATGATTATTTCCAACAAAACCACCATCATTTCCTATGAAATTTTAATGTTTCAACAAAACTGCATATAGGGAACATTGTATTGGGTCCGCGCAGACGATTACCTATAACAGGGTTCGACGTAATCCCTTTATATTTATAAAACTTTATTTAAACTCTAATATTTATCTCTTTTGTAATAATAATTACAATTATTATGAAAGAGATAATAATATCAATTATTATTATTATTTTGCAATTTTAATTAAGTTTTTTTAAGTGTACTTGCTATGCTAATATTTTTTCATGCTATTTTGAATTAACTTACTGATATTTGGGCATGTTTTTATTACATATTTTAATATTTGCAAGTAGAGGAACGCGTATTCCCCCCCCCCATTGTTATTATGAAGATATCCAGGTTTCTATCCAAAATAAATAAATAAATAAATCTGAGTAGGGAAGGTGAATCCAACAAATAAGTCAACGCCGCAATACAATCCAATGCCTGTAATAGCTACTTAAATTAATATGGCATTCATTTTATTTTTTCTAAGATCATAATTAGATAATCACACATTTATGGAACGAATTACAAAAAAATTAGTTTGAAAAAACAAATATTAAAAAAGAAGAAAAATTTTATAGGTTGTCTAAAGAAAGGTTAATAATTAATTTTTTATACATTACAGGAAAAAATATAGAAAGGAAACTATTAAATTATTTTTTTATATCTAAATGCATAAAACAATAGAAATAGTAAACATAACACAACGAAAAAACTAGGTAAGAGATAAATATACCTAAAAAAGTATTAAACCTATGATAATGGCAAAAAGGTAAAATTGAATCCATAAATAAGTAAAAACCAAAGCTAGAAAATCATTGATAAATAGAAAGAAAACCACGCAGAAAACGAAATATAACATTTTAAAATTCCAAATTTGGCTTTAGACAGATTTGCTGGTTAAGCAATGTCTTACAGGTACCAAACTATCCAAAGAAAAATTCAAAATGAAAAAACCATTAATTCATAATATTAAGATGTAAAAGAAGTTAAGTAAAATATATGTGTAAACAAAGATATTTAGCAAAATAGAAAAAGAACATACTAAAAAATAAATCTGTGAATCAGATTAAAAAAAGATTAATATAATTATTTTTATTTTCAATGTATCAAAAATGATAATTTTTCTGTATTCCTTTATTTCCATGTGATGCGTATATAGAAAAAGACACGCACACATACACATAAAAAGAAAAATGATAAAAGAGAAAAAGACAGGGATAGTAAGATAGGAAACAAGGAAAAATTATGAGATTTTACATAAATAACATTTTCACTTAATTAATTATAGCTTAAGACTGTTTAGAGAAGAAATTAATGAGTAAGGAGATAAAAATAACGCCCACATTTAAGATATGTTCTTAAAATCAAATATGTTTATTGAGATTTACTTTTCTTTAACTGACACTTTTGTCACCTCGGCTAATATTTTCATTTAAAAGGTGACATTTAAAAAAAAATCCGATTTATGTAACTGAAATTAGTTGAACATTTCTTTTTTGATTAAAAATTAAATTAAATGGAATAAGTAAGAAACTTAAGTAAAAGTTTCTTTATTTCCAAATCCAGTCTTAATGGAATTTAAAAAAAAAAACGCAAAACTATAACTTCAATAGATTAAACATGGTAAAAATGAAGCTAAGTGTTAATTATTTTTCTTATAATTTAATATTATGTGTTTTGTGTGATGTAATAATCAATTAAAATAATTTTTTTTGAATTTTTGAATTTATACCTACAAATTATTATATTCTAACTTGCTTTCTTAAATTTGATGGGAGAGAAAAATATTATTAATCGGAGGCAAATATATGTGCGTGTAGGATTCACCTTTGTTAACATTACGTATGATTTTAATGTTTGATTCTACTTCTTTCAAAGAGTTCATTTTCTGTAGTTCGTACAAATAAATAAATCGGAAAGAACTGGATATTCTATTTTTCTTTATAAGCTTTCTGGCTAAACAAACGTAAAGAGAGAGACAGCTAACAGTAGAACAGCGATTCTTAAGTATTTCCTCTGTGCTCTCCTAAATCAGAACTAAAATTCAAAGTACACTCTCACCCTCCCCTAAGATAAAATTTCATCAAACAATAGCATATTAAGTGTATCATTTTATGTTAAATAATGTGAGGGTGAGGCCACTTATTTAACGTTGCTGGAATTGACGATAACCGAACCTGAATTCATAAAAAAAAAGTCTATCTATTTTTGGCAAAAATAAACAAATACAAGTGTTAAATACTCAATTACATGTCTTATTTTTCTGTTGAACCTACAGTCAATATCAATAATCTCTTAGAAACATTATTTTTTAAACTGTTACCGCTAAAAGACAGAAGGAAGAAAAACAAAAATAACTTTTACAAGGTCTTAGAACCTTTTCAAGGAAAATCTCTGACTGCACCAGTTATTTTTAATCGAATGATTAGGTTCGGAAACACATACATGTCATTGTTAAGATGACATTAAAATACTATCAGTATTTTCTCTGAGTTTGAATAATTGATTTCCTCCTAAATTTGAAAAACTAGACAAGTTTTACACGTTATTGGAAATAATACGTAGTCATTTTAATTTCCAAGAGATGCTCTATAACTTACGATAAATAAATAAAACTAAATTAAAAAATTAAAAATTAAAAACTAATGATTTATTTCAACCCTTCGATATTCAGTGGAAGGCATGTATAATACGATAAAGTAATTTAAAGTCATATATACCAAAAATTTGTAAAGCAATTTAATAAGGTCTGCCTTTTGAAAACAGTTCATAGAATTAAGCGAATTAATTAGTGATTTTTTTTTCAGTATACGGTGAGTAACTTTGAAATATTTTCAGGTATGCTTACATAATGCAGTTAATTGCATTAAAAACATGGAACTTATATCTAAAATACAGTCTTATTTGATAACCAAAATACTGTGGATCAACAAAAGTTCTTCGTACTATTGTTTTTCAAACAACCATTATTGAGTCAAAGTTTTTGTCTTAACGGATTGTAACGGAATTCGCCCTCTCTTTTCATTTTCACTAGCATTTTGGACATTTCTAAGACATTGTTGGATTGATGAGCCTTGACTTGTGAATTATGTAAATAAACAATACTATATAAATTTAAGAGTAATGAATAATAGATATAGCTAAAGGGATTATAGCAGCTAGAATAGCTGACAGGAGGTTAGACGAATCAAGTAAAGTGTTAGCAGAAAGGGGGAGAGAGAGATCGGGAGGTTTGACTCACCAATAAGTGCGAAATTATCATCGGTGGACGGATTTTTAGTCGGATCTAGCCTATACATTTAGTATTGACTCGAATCCAGTTAATAAGTTACATTTTATAACATTAATCTCCAGGTTCGAACGCTAGAGGATTTATTACACAGTCGTTATAAGCTTCTTGATATCTTATAATTCTATCAGAAACAATAAAAGTAAGTTAAGATCATGATTTTGGAAATATTTAGGCTTCTTAATTAGTCTCTGAACTTTATTTTCTTACGATAGATGAAATACGTGCAAGTAGTGAGACCGGGCCGTCACAATGGCGCCCAATTGTCACAGATATGTCCTGGTGATAAATAAGGTCCCACGATTCCTAGGCTAAGTTATTGGATGTTTAAAACATGAGAACGGGAATCAGATGGTTAAATGCTTGTTTCCGATCACCGCAGAAAAAAAGCAATTAGTTGGAAGCAGTTTTTCCTTCCTTAACAAAAGCTTGTAAATCATTTCCAGAAGAGTATAAATTCTTCCCGGGGTCTATGGTTATTCATGTTTCCCTCAATACGCATTTCCGTCGATAGGGTTAGAAATAGGCATCACCTTTCCAACTAAACCGTCGTGGGAGTTCGTCTCTTGTCTCAATTTCACCACTTAGTACTTTTCACTGATAAATGAATAATGGGAGGTCTTAGGGTTTGTTTTATGGCAGTGGTGTCTTTTATTATGAGCTACTGGGAAACGAGAGAGCGAGTACCACTGTCCGTAAACTTCTGGAATAAAGAAATAGACAATTAAAGATATTATATCATTGAGTTGAAAACCCTGCACTTAGAAAATGCTACAATTCAACTTTATAGTCAATGACTGATAGCGACAACCGAGTCTGGATATGGGTTTAGATTCGGCAGTTGTAGATGCAATTAATATCCATTTCCCTAATTATATTCCGAAACAAATAACATACGATATGAATAAACAAAAGTTCTAGCAATTTATTTTTGTTCAAATATATGAGGTTTTTTTCAAGCATACGATGAGTAACTTTGAAATATTATTGAGTAGGCTTACATAATGCAGTAAAATACATTAAAAACATGGAATATGTACCTAAAATGCAATCTTATCTGATAAAGAGAAGTGGAAACTCAATTTTAATAATTCCTCTTACAAGTTAAGAGCTGTAAATATACTTCATGAATAAAAAAAGTAATGAAGTTCTTAATCTGACTTTTTGTGAGTTTCGCACTTGAGCTAAGGATACTTTTTAA
This sequence comes from Nephila pilipes, assembly GCA_019974015.1. Lineage (NCBI taxonomy): Eukaryota > Metazoa > Arthropoda > Arachnida > Araneae > Nephilidae > Nephila > Nephila pilipes. The sequence goes on along the minus strand of BMAW01065638.1, from coordinate 1,998,342 downwards.
AGAAACTTATCTAACAGAATTCCTGAGGATTCTACAAACATATTGATATTTCTTATTTCTCTCCTTATAGAAATTAGTATTCTTTAATTCAATCTAATCGCGTACATGTAGTGTCATTTGTAATTTAATGAACAAAGAACTAGTGCTATTATTAATATTAAAAAACATAATCGCTCAATAAAGATCAGTACTAAAAATGTTTAATCAGTTTATTCAGATTAGAATGAGAACTATCAAAATAAAATGCTAATGTGTAGAATGTTCCGGATCGGGCAGGCGTCACACCATAACTGAAAAACACTCTTTAAGCTTCCGTGCCACTTAAAAACTTCAAGGTCTAGTTAAATTTAATATAGAGCCTTTAATATATACAATTATTTCAAGATAGTTGCCACTGGAACCAAGGTTCAAATCTTCATGCTATTAAACTAAAATTCTCTCATTACGAAAGAGATGTTGTTTTAACAATGAAACATAAATCTAAGCAAAAATTAAAGAAGAGAAATTAGCAATTGAAAAGGAATATCTAGACAGGTAAAATATTTTTTTTCTGAGTTGACCGCACATTAAAGTCGCACATAAAGCCACGAGAGGCAATTGGTGACATACCTCTCAGTTTTGAACCGTGGTCGAGCGACAAGGGGGCACTTTAAACTTCTAACTTTCCCACAACGCCATTTTTTTTTCTGATGTCTTAGAACTTAAATGAATCTTAAGGATACAAAAACTTGCATATGAATGAAGAAAAATATCTGTCGAATGAAGGAGTCCTATGATGAAGCACATTTTGTTTCGTCATCAAATAAGAATCAACAGTTATTCAAAATCTTTGAACTAAAAAAAACAAAACAAAATAATTCGATATAAAAACCAACGTTTTTATATGGTGGCAAAGTTTATTAAAGAAAATTATTGAAATATTA
>BMAW01065638.1:1982562-1997409 GCA_019974015.1 Nephila pilipes | reverse complement strand
TTAAAATTTACTTAAAAAGAGACATTTGTGAGCGTATTAAAAAATTCATAATACTCATAAAATCAAAACATGCATTTGAAAGTTTGCAAGTCATTCTATTAAAAAAAGAGGGAACCAGAATTCAGAAAAAATTATTGTGATAAGACACGGCGCCAAATATTGCAATCTTTCTTTCTTGCCAATGATTACTGACTAAAAGTCAGCAACCCTTACTATCTCGGAGATAGTAAAGGGGAGATAGTATCTCCCCTTTGTGAGTACAAAGTTTTACGACACCTCATGCGGCTTGGGGAGTGCCCGGTGTTACCAGAGGGGGAAAGAAATTTTTTCCTCAATCCTAAAAGCGCCGAGAGGAAAGAATATTTTGACTTATTAAAATTATTGCAATATTAGTTAAAACTTGTCGCAAACGTCTAAATATTGCATTGTTAGGCGAGTACGAACGATTCCCAAAATTTCAAAGCTCTAGCCCGATGGGAAGTTGGTTAAATTAACGATCGAAAATTTGATGATACACACACACACATTCACACATAACTCACACACCAAGTAAAATTCAGAAAACGTTTTAAAAATAGATTCACGTTATGCTTTGATTAAATTTCTCCAGTTTCCCACCATTGATGGGGAAATTTTGGAAAGGTAATAAATACCTCTTTCCATCGATTATCGAACACTACAGATTATTGCAGCTGACTTGTGGTATTAATTCAGTGCTTGATCTGAGTTATATCTTAGGCATAAATTTTATGGTAGTCAAGTGATCAATAGAAATACTCTACTGTCTTCAAAATTGTATTTTTAGATGAATGAGACACTTTACCTCAGAAAAGCTGTTGCAATACATTACAAATCTCTTGAAATAAGAAATCAATCTTGAAATAAGCAATTTAAGTTAATTGAATCCAAAAATATCTTATGGAGAACATAATTTTATTTACTGAAATCAAGCCCATTTTCAGGGCACCTTGAACATATAACACAAAAGTCTTCTGTGATACATTGTTCGTATACATCACATCTGCAGGCAATTTTTCTTATTTCCTTTTAACATATATATTAGCCACCTAAGAAGCTATTGTTTTAGGTGGATCAATTTTGGCGAACCAGATCATTTTTCTATTCTTTATCGCTTGCTTCACTTTTAACTGCATTTAGCTAAAATATATTCAATTTAATAATTTATCATTTGCCTTAATTTTAATTACATTTGGCTGAAATATTTTCAATTTAATAATTTATCGCTTCCTTTAATCTTAATATCGGAAAAGTTTACTATTGTCGATTTCCCAATATTTCATCGTTTACTATAATTCTTATATTTAATTGAGTAATTTAATAGTAATTATAAAATAAACGCACCTTTGGTGACTAAATCTGCCCTTTGTAAAACTTTGCATAGAATTTTTAATTTTTTTGCTATTGTTTCCATATGGTGAATTCTGTGAAACATATTTGAAAGCTTCAAAATTACTTAAAAGGGGGGGGGTATCGTAAACTTTTAACTATTTCAAAGAATTAACTGAGAGGTATCTAGATAAAATTTATTCTGCGTATTAATTTAATTTTAGGTACATAATGGTGTAAACTACAAACATTGATGTTGATTTTTTTGGTTTCAGGAATCAATTGAAATAATCCACAGCATCGTAAAGTTTTTAACTGTTAATAAAAATAATCGAGATAGAAACTTTCTTTTTATTTATTATTCTTAAGACTTATTTACATAGTCACCTTCCAGAAAGTTACAAATTTCTTCCAGCATTTCTTGACCTTTCAAAAGCCTCGTTGTAGATCTCAGAAGACTCTCTGCACTATCTTTTCCATACTGCGGGTTACTTCAATCTACGGTTTAATAAAAACAAAAAAAAGTTAACATCAATAGTTGTAATTTACAACATTATATACATAACGAACAATAAACATGCAGAAAAATTTTATGATGATATCTCGGTTAATTCTCAGAAATAAAACTTTATGTTACCCCTTAGAAATACTAAAGTAGAATAATACGAAAATGTGCCGAAATTAATAAGGATTTCTTAATGAATAACCAAAACTTTTTTTTATAAGAGTTGTAAGGATTAATTTAAGAGTGCTTTCCTTCAGATTTTGATCTCACATTACGTTTGTTTAGTCATAATTTGCTTAAAATGTAAACAGTTATTAAAAAATATGTATAATGTAAAAAAATAGAGGTCAGTTATCCAATAAAAACGTAATATTCTGGCTAACATCTGAAATGTATTTAGTAAATACAAAAATGATTTAATTTATTTTGGCATCATTCAAACTTTAAAGTTTATAAATTAACACTTATAATTAATTTATGATAATTAATATAATGATTAATTTCAAAGTACTTGAATGCAAAAATTCACATTTTGATTGAATTTTTTCCCCTTAAAAACCAAAGTTTTTGTTGCTGACATATATAAATGTAATTAATTTTTACTCTATTGAAATTTTTGAGAGTCTCAAAATTTGAAAAATACTTTTTATCAACAAAGATTAGTCGAAATAATTAAGGTATTATTGGTTTCGCTTTCGTTTTTCTCATGAAGTTTTTCTGAAAAATTTTATGCAGATTAAAACATCGGTTTTTTTCCCACCGAAAATGCAAAAGAATGTTATATGAAACTTCATCATCAACGGTATTATCTATGTTAATGTATTTAATTATTTTGAAGATGTATTTATTTTTAAAACGTATTACTTTTTTCTCTTTTAGGTTGGTTCTTAATATTGTCAAAAAAGTGCAAGAGAATAAAAAAAAAAATTAGAATTAAGAATGATTCGCTTTCAAGAAAGTGAATTGAAAGCTTTTTTAACTTGTAACGAGCAGTTCCAATATAACATTAATCAAACTAATTTAAGTAATTTTTTTGTAGCATGCTTTATTCAGTAATTAAAAGTACTAAGTTAATAATGTTAAGCAGGTTTTTGTGTAAGGAAAGAAATATTATATTTAGCTCTCTTTTTTAGTGTAATGAATAATATCAAAACAATGGAATTGCTCTTTTTAGAACCATGCTTTTAATGCATAAGAAAGAAATTATTTTGCTCAGAATATTACCAATTTTGTGATTCCATCTAATGATTACCCATAATGATTCTTTAATTTTTTATTCATGATTATTCAAAATTAACTCTTTAAATGCTTTTGAAAAGTTATTACAAGGGGAATTGGGTTTGAATGTATTGATTTTTACATGGTATTTACAAATAGAAAGTTTTTTTCAATATCTCTCAAATTCTGTTGCTTTCCCACTCCATTTATGAAGCCTTTGATTTCTGAAAAACAATGGATTAAAACGAAAATTTGAACACATAAAAATATTAAGAAATAATTTTATGTTGGTAAATTTTCTTAAGTTTTTTTTTGGAAAAGGGAGAGAGAACAACAATAAACGTTAAGTAAAAAAAAAAAAAAATCTACACACACAGCACACATTTTCCAACTAATCCTTGCTTAGAAGATTATTTATTTTCTACCAAGTTCCTCTTCTTATCCCAGAAGAATGTAAAGGAACATTGAAAGCATTTAATTTTGCTTTTAATTATTTCCATACGTGTTGAATACGAAGACTTGAAAAGATCGCTCATGTTTAATTTCGTGGTTACACAGGCCTATTTGATCCGAGGGTGCGGGAAAAAATTCTTTTCACTCTTCACTTCCCCCTGAACTTGGGTCCAATTCACCGTTAAAAGTGATGACTAAGGCTAAAATAATGACGCGCATTAAAGTTTAATTTGTGCTGCGTTGGTCCCCCACCCCTCGTATTCTTCACCGGAACCTTTAGTTTTCGCCCTTGCCTTTCAACCCCTAATAATAATAAGCAAAAGCGTTTTAATCCCTTCCACTCACCAGCATGTATAAGTTCAAGCTTTTAAGGAAAATTTCCTTCCCAAAACGGAAAATACATGTTCGCATACCCCAAAAAAGAACATCGCTGGTGAATTTTTTTCCTCCACTCCCCAAGAGCCCGTATGTGAATACGATTTTAATTTCTTTTTCTTACTTTAAGAATGCGTTTTTAAAGCGGAACTTTTGAAAGTTTCTGATTGGCGAATTCTTGAGCAAGTTATCTAGGCAAGTGGAAAGTTCGTTGGGAGAAGATTAATGCAGTTTTCCGTCGTCCCTCGCATTCCTTGTCCAGTGGTGCTTGAGGCCGCATCGATTTGGCCTTCCGACCCTGATTGCCTGCAAAGTGATGATGGTTCAAACTCCGGCTTCTGCGATGCACAGCATTTGCTAATGCATACTTGAAATTTTTAAACTCTCCCCCCCCCTTTGTTGTTTTTTTTCCTCGTCCTTTAATACCTTCTAGGCTCTTCTTTGAGTCAACGAATACTTTGATAAAGTATATTGTATGCGAAGATTGAGGTGATATGCTACGCTAAAAAATGATATAAAATAAGAATGATTATAAAACTTTTATGGCATACAATTTTTAGTGCAATGAAATGAAATAAAGTGAGTTAAGCATCAAATACCATAATCAATAAACATTCATACAGATTTATGAGTAAAATGCTCAAAGCATCAGAATTTTTTAAAATTTATTACCAAAATACGTGCTTCTGTTTAACAGTTATTAATCAAATCGCTTAAAGATTGAATTTAATTAATTAAAATTTCAAAGGCTCATGAACTATCATAAAAACTGATAGTGATAAAAAAAAAAGGAACTAATGTCAGAGGGAAAATCCATTTTTCAAAGAATGACACTGAATGAAATATCTGACAGCACTAAATTTGGTTTAATTTAAGTTCATTTTTATTGTGGTAGAGAACACACATTCCGTAAATGTAATTTATAAAATGTATGTTCTGTTCATTCTAGGGAACGAAAAGTTTTCTGTTACTGTAATCCTCGAAAATATTTTTTGCATGAAAGCACCTTTATCAGAACCAGTTCATCAGTCTTTGTTCCATTCAAAGAATGTGATTTCGACCGACAAGTTCTGATGTGGATCAGTGATAGTCTGAATAGTATGACAGCCACAGAGGTTGGAAAGCTTTTATTTATGGATCGAATAGTGGACGAATTGTCTTCCCTCGATCTTATAAAAGGAGGTTTTGAGGAGATCTTAAAAAAATTAGTGTCCGGATGAAACTTTGCATTTCAGGAAGATAAGGATCCTAAACACACGGTATACGTTGAAACCGAGTGGCTACTGTTATCAATGACTTCGTCAGTTGAAAATAGTTTCACATTCTTCTGACCTTAACGTGATCGAAATTTAGTCTCATCTAAAGAAGTCAGTACAGAAACATCAAATAAATAAGGAAAATTTGAAAATTAAATTTTAGGAGAACGAGAAAAAAAATTTCTTCTGAAAAAGCTAATATTCTTGTAGATTTAGTGTCACATCTATTAGAAGCAATTATTACAGAAAAATGCTGTACAACGAAGTATTAGTTTTCCATTTTTTATGTAAGAATGCATTTGCATGTAATTTCAATTTTGAGGGATCCAATTTTTCTCTCATTTATAATATATATACATAATACATACATAATATATATACATACATATATATATATATATATATATATATATGCAGGGTTCTCACTAAAGTCCCTTGCCACTCTCTTAACTTCGGAATGGCTGCAGCTATATTCGCAAAAATGGTCCCTAGGTGTAGTAAAGTAGACCTGCGCTACTGATTGAATACACCTACAGCTCCACCTGGTGGAACACTGTTGAGTCAGTATTTCTATCTCAAAAATGAAACGAGGTAGGGGAAATAAGTGATTTACAAAGTTGTAGAACATCACCGATTTAGTTCAAAAAGATACCTAATGGACATTAATGAGAAGAATACAGCGATGAAAACACGTATTTGGATCACTGTGAAGTGACAGAACGATCGGGAAAAAGAAAACAACAACAGCAACAACTAGATATAACAATATACCTTTATTTGAGATGTTCAGACTTCTCCTCGTCAGCTGCAATGCACATTTGGATCCTCGTTTCAATGTCACATCGCTCACTTTGGAGCATAGGGCACAACTATCTGTGATACGTCGTTTTAGATCCTGCAATGTTTGTGGAGGGGTCATATACACCTGCTGTTTCAGGTATCCTCACAGGGAAAAGTCCATTTTAGTCAGATCAAGTGAACATGGAGGCCACTCTTTGAAACTACCATACTCAATTATTTGATTCCCGAATTCCTTGACAAGAGATTGCTTCACTGGAGATGTCTTGTGAATAGTAGCTCTACCATGTTGAAACCATAGATTCCTAAGATTAAATGACGGCAGATTTTCTACAAAATCGGGGATTACGTTCTGTAGCAATTGTAAGTATTGTGCACCCGTTAACGCGTCATCGTAAAATATTGGGCCGATCAGCTTATTATTGTAAATTGCACACCAAACGTTAATTGCTAATTGCATTTGATGTCAAACATCAGTAAGACATCTACGATTTTCCAGCGCCTAATAATGCATGCTTTGCTTATTGTACACGCCATTCCGTGAAAATAAGGCCTCATCCATCCACTCTATATCTGCCAAGAATGTTGGCAGGAATTGTATATGATTCATGACCAAGTTGCGCCATGCATAGCATTACTCGGCATCCCTGTCCAGTAAGCCCTGTTGAAGTATTGGTCGGTATGGATGAGCGCCTAATTCGCTTAGGATTTTAAAAACTTGACTTTTGGGGAGGCCACAGTGTTTACTTATCTCTCTTGTACTGCATTTCGGATATGCAAGGCCGTATGCTAATACCTCATCCGATCGAACTCGCCGTCCTGCCCCACCTGGTCTCCAGATCGAGCTCGACTAATCATGCAGCCTGTCTCCTTTAAACGTTTTACAACAGTTAGGATGGTTTGAGGAGAAGGTTGTGGGCCTTCAGGGAAACGTTGGCGGTGCAACCTTGCTGCTGATTGTGCCTTTCGTCCACATTCACCGTACAGTAAAACCATCTCACAATACTCAGCTTTGGAAAAACACACAAAGATCATGAGCATCAACATACAACAACCCCAAAAATGTCTCTTTTATGGCTGTCTCAGGTGAACAAGTGCGATGTTTCTTACGTATTTGTATACTGCAAATATTTCGAACACCAAGCGCAAGTTGCCCTGAGTTGATGCGACACTATTTTACACGATCTACGTATTATCTACTCTGTTTATGATGACAATCAGTTCAAGGATGCAACCTTCGGAATGTTTGAACTGTGGTCCTTTTTATTGGGGATCACGAGCGATACCACTGTGCCACATTGCGGTGTCGTGTTTTGCCCGAAAGATAATCGTTTCTTTTTCCGTTCAATTTCGTGAAGTCATAGTGTAGAAAATCACGAAAAAACAAATGTGCGTTTTAAATGTTTTATTCTTCGCATTAATCTACACAAGGTATCTTTTTGTACTAAATCAATGATACTCTATAACTTTGAAAATCACTTTCCCCCTTCCTTTACACCTTCCTATATATATATATATATATATATATATATATATAGAGAGAGAGAGAGAGAGAGAGGGAGGGAGAGGGAAAGGGAGGGGTATAGAAATATGAAGGTTCATTGTTACTAAAATAATCGAAGTGAAACTTAATTTTTATTTACTGTTCTTAAGAATTCTCTACATAGCCACCTTCCAGAGTTGTACTTTTCTCCCAACGTTTCTTGACCTTTAAAAGGCTATCATTGTAGCTGGTTGCACTCTGTTTTCTCCAAATTGTGGTTTACTTCATTCTAAGGCTTTCTAAAACCACACAAATTAAAATTAATTCTTTTACAGCATTATATACATAATGATCTATTAATATACAAAATAAATTTTATCCAGATGTATCCCGGTTATTACTTCGTTGAAATTTAATTATTGTATTTATAATTTTTATGTATCATATTTATACAAAATTAATTAAATATTTTTTTTTTTATAAAATTTGTTGGTAATTTTATTATTTCAGCTTTTTGTGAATTTATGTAGCATTTATCACTAAGTGCTCATTTAAGGAGGAAAATTCTTGTTAATGTGCTATTTTTTCTATTTCTTCATTGAATAAGAATGGGAATGTCTGTATTTAAAAGCATAACTTTATATTCCTGTCTATGGTTATAAATAAGGTATGTATTCATGTTATTTACGTTTATTGTGAGTTATTTAGAAATGGTTAATTTTAATTTTATTCTATTTTCTATTTTTCAAGCAATCTTATAAGCTATTCCTTACAAATATTTAATTGTTTGGTTCTTACGATTTTTGGAGTTTAGAAATTTTGATATAAATAATTATAATGTGTGAAGATTAGGATCCTTTTTTCTTAAATCATGGTTAAATCACCATTCATTTCTAGGTCTGATCAGCTTACTTTAATTACTTTATATCCTTGTTTAGTTCCTCTCTCTTCTTAGTTGGCATTACTTTTCAAAAAAAGATTTTTTTTCTGTCTTTGATTTTGATTTTCCTATGTTTCTTGTCCATTTCGCCTATCATAATTCTTAAATTTTAATTATTTTTAAGAATTTTATTATTCCAATAAGTTTTATTCATGTATGATTTCAATATTTTTACACAATAGTTTATGTACAATATTAGTTTGTACTATTATATGTATATATATATATATATATATATATATATATATATATATAAATGTAATGACTTTCTTTTTAATAGTTTAACTAGTACTTATTTAATTATGTTTATAAAACAGTCGAATCCAATTTCATTTTTAAGTAATTATTTTATTGTAGCGGAGAGAGAGAGACCCTTACCACTCGGCAGGAATTTAAAACTCCGCCGTTTGATACAGATTATGAAAGCAAGAGTGTAAAAGAAAGATAGGGCATTTCGCTGTGTTTTTAGTTATATAGCAGGGAAATTTCACCATAAACATCATAGAACATATGGCATAGGATTAGGGATTTTAGTGAAATATCATAATAGACAGGGAGTCTGAAGGGATTATTTTGTCAGATTTACTATCGTGGGAAAAAGGGATTAGACAAATTTTATGAGCGCGAGATCTAATAAATAAAAGGCAATTTGGAATGGGATAGAATAGAAAATTAAATTATTATTATTGAGAGAAGTTATTAAATTAAAGTTAAATGATTACATGTATATATATGTGTGTGTGTTTGTGTGTGGGTAAAATTTTATGCAATTTTTCTGTTACTTTGAGTTAACTCGAAATAAAAAAACTTGTGAATGCATGGTGCAGTTTTTGTTAATGACCGATACGAATTGAAAGTTTCATTTTATGTAATTTTACTTTAATTTTCCTTTCATAAATTTCATTCGTTTCATTTAATTTTCGTTCGTTTTTATACCAGATCTCGGCTCTTAAATGATACAAAATTTTTGCAATCAATGTATTGAAATTATCTACAAGAACTTTAACTCACACAGAAGGAATAAAGAAACTCAAACTCAAATAATATCTAATATGGAATTTTGTAATACGCAGTTTTAAGTATATTTATAAAAATGTTTCTTTTGGCTAGGTTGTACACATATAAGAAAGAAATTAAGAAAAATTCAATTTAAGTGAAAATGTGTTCTTACATAAGTTGAATAGTTCTGAAATGAATATGGTGAAAAAAAAAAAGAACACATATTTTGTCGCAAATTCCTTTTAATTTCAGAATGTGAGATAACTTTCAAATATCATTAAGTGTTTCCTACATTGTTTGTTTTGTTAGTTTAATCATACGGAACTCCCAAAAAAGGTCAATTTTTTCAAAAAAAAAGTAATAAAAAAACTGTTAGAAGTTATCTATATCATCATCAGAAAAAATTATTTAATTTGGACGATTTTTCAATTATCTAGAGTCTTTTTATGTAGTGAAACTTAGTACTTTTCGATGACTATTCATTATGACTGTATTAATTTTGCTTAAGGAAATTTTTTTTTATTTCAAAAGGTTTGCGAATCGAATTTTACTAGAAAGCCACTATATGTTAAAGTTATTATTTTTTTAAATTTTAATATTAAAAGGAATCCCAGTAGGAGAAAGTATTAATTATATTTATAATTTATTTGAAGATTTCGCAACCAAACAAGTATTTGGAGTATTTTTTCAGAGAAAAAAAACCTTTCCAACCTTTCTCATGTGAATAATACAATTGAAAATCCATGACACAAATTCTTTATTTCATTTTCAAACATAGGTAGAAATTTTATGAAAGCAGTATTTCAAATATCTTTTAAATCTTGGGAGGATTTGGAGCATTGCTTGATTTAACATGCATTAGCTTTGCTATATGTCCGTTCGAAAGAGGTATCAGGAATCGAACCCACGACAGGATGGAAATAATCCTAGCCGCGTGCTTGCCACACTGATTACTAAATATAGTTGGAAAATTTAGCATTTTGTGCAACGTACTAGAACTAAACGAAGTGTGGGTGATGAAAAACATGTTACTTTAAATCACTCTTAAGTGACAAGAGGGCCATTTGAACTAGCACCTAGTTTTTCAATTTTCCGCACAGCGTTGTTTGAGTAGATTTTGAGGACGACTCACAATTATTATGTGATAGCTTCCCTTATCTTGCATTATAAAAAAGAGTTGTATATATATATATATATATATATATATATATATATATATATATATATAAGCAACTCTTTTTTTACACGGTAGATACGTTTCTCAAAAACAGTGCAAAAACAATTCGTGTAAAAAATACATTTGGCCTGTGGTATATTTAGGGATATGTTTCACTACTTTAAGAAAATCGTGTAAGATGAAAAAACTCAAAATATTTTCCACAAAAAACGTTCAAAATAATAATTAAATCCCTGTTATATATTTATAAGACAAAAACGACTAATTTTTATTATAAAAAAAATTTAAAATTAGTGTACAGTGAAAATTCAATCTATAGATACATACAAAAAATTAAAATTGAAATTGAAATTAGGAATAAAACTATTAATTAACAACTATTAATCGCTACTTGATATCAAGCGTGCACGTTTCTTACCAGCTGGATCAAAAATGCAATCAGTAGATGTATCAAATAAGTCTAACATAATTGTCGGATTTGATTCAAATGAAGAATTTCGTTCGTCATTAAAGGCCTCTGTTGGTTTTTTTTGTTGTTACAAAGTATGTTATTAGCAGCTATTTTGTTTTTGTTTTTTTGTTTTGTTTTGTTCCTCAAGTTGCTTATTAAATTCTTGATATCCTGCTAGACAAAACTTAAGATTACGTTGAAATTTAAATGCTCGCTCTACGTCAGAATCATGAGTAAGGAAATGTTGTTCAATAGCAAATTTCAAGCCTTCGCGAATTAAATCAGCTGTTAAAAGCTGAACTTCATCTTCGACTTTTTTATTATTATAAACTGTCGTCAATTCGTTCAAATCGTCCTGAACCAAAAGGCTTTCTAATATCAATTCTTCGATGTCAGCAATTTATATGTTGTTAAAACCTTCGCCACCATTTGCATTTGATAGAGTTATAATTTCAGAACACATAGCTGATTTTTGTACTACAAAACTTCCACTTTTTACGCATGCTGCAAATTTTTTTCATAACAAGCATTTAAGGTCGATTGGTGCAACTGTTTGATGACGAAAGAAGCATGTGAAATTAAGAATAAAACTATTAATTAATAACTATTAATCGCTGCTTGATAACAAGCGTGCACGTTACTTACTAGCTGGATCAAAAATGCAATCATCAGTAGTTGTATCAAATATGTCTAGCACACACTCCTTGCTTTCACAAAAGTCAAATTTCTTTCTTCCACTGTCTAAAATATAATTAAGCTTTTGCTTTGTGTAGTACATTTTGAATGCTGCTATAGTACTCTGATCGAGTGGGTGAATCAAAGAGGTGATATTAGGAGATAAAAACAGCATTTGAATATTTGGAAAAAAATGGGGGGGGGGGGTTTCATGTTAGAATTAAAAATTCGTGGAAAAAAGCGTATAAGTGAACCCTGTTGTTTCAAAATCGTGCAAAAAGAGTTGGGTATATATATAAAAGTTCTTTCTCAATAAATGAGAAGCAATTTATTCTTTAAATACCGAGACTTATTGCCCTTTTCACTGGCGGATAGAGGTAAATAACACTGAAATTCAATTTACTGTCTTTTATCAACATAGTTAATATTCAGTAAAAATATTTTAATGTTTTACTTAATTTAATAAATAGATGTAAAGCTTAGTGAATTTAATTATAATCTTCTTGTTCGTTACATTAAACATATCGTTAGCCTTACAGAAGTGAAGGTGTCTCCTCGATATGATTCAACTAATGAAATTAACTTATATTTTACTCTTATGCTTCGCAAGCTCAGAGATTCGAAGAAGAGGGATGAATCTTGACATATCTGTCGTAATTTTGATGAATTACAATTCCTATATATAACTACAAAATATTCTGTCGGTGATACTCTATTAGAGTTTTGTATATTGCTTTGAAAGAAAAAGAAAATAAGTGTTAAATTAAGTTCTGGGATAAACTTTCTCTTATATAGTATGATGTGGGTTTAAAAAGTACCCATGTTAAGAATGGGAATGGTGCATTAAGATTTGACTACACACTGAAGTATTGTCCACCAATAATTTCCCATTTTCAAAGAAGTTTTTGAGTGTGACGTTCTTTGCATCTAAAAAAAATCGTCGTTGTAAATTTTCCGGTCGATGAGACCATCTTTGCCTTCTTTGGAGAAGATTTACTGGAAGCGACTCATTGTTTCGATTGTTTCACGGTTTATGGAGCTTAATGATGAACCCAGAATCCTCTATGGTATCAACTCGACACTGCATCAACAAAGTTTTGATTTGGAAGCAATGAGTTGCCAAAAAAAAAAAGAAAGAAAGAAAGAAAGGAAACCAATGAATCAGTGCTAATCAGTTTTGGAGCAGTTTAAAAGATAGAAGCACACAATAGTAATACAAACTTACCTTAGCATTGCCTCTATTTCAGACATTGTCTGTATTTTTTCTGAAGTCTCTCTTCTCTCTCTCTCTTTATTTCCCACACAGAAACATAAAAAATTTTCCTGATACATTTCTTTTTCTTAAGTGCTAAAAATTTTTTATACTATATTGTGAGCATATATTCCTTTTCAGTATGTTTATACAGCATAAACCAAATTTTATTTATTATGATTTTTTCTTAAAATTACGAGTGTAAATAACAGGAATCCTTATAAACTTGCAATAGAATCCTTATAAACTTGTATCTCAACGTTTATCCATCAAATATTTCGAGATTAGAAGCTTACACGTCTATATGGAGCTAAAATTCATTTTCAGTTTTGGATATCAACCTTTGTGTTACATAACAGAGAAGAGCGTAATCATTGAAATTTAAAATTTAAGACAAGATAGCTAATATTTTAGGATCATACAAAAAAAAAAAAAAAAACATATATAAGAATACATAACTCAGTACTCTTTAGATGAAGCTAAAAGTTTTAATGGTAAATCAAAAATTTAAGTGAAAAAAATTAATAATTAAATGCAACACTTACGATCCTACAAGGTTAAGACATTGCCATTTCTTTTATGGTTGTCACATTACCCAAATCACTTTACCAGTAGTATAAATACATTTACGCTGAGAGTATCACATAAATTGATTTTTATTATGATATTGTAAAATGTTTTCGGAAACTATTTTGTTGCAGTCATAGGCAATTTTTATTTAAATCGCTTACTCATAAATGTAACTGACAAAAAAAAAATAATTTTAAATTTAATTGTGTGAAAATTTGTTTTTGATGTGTTTGATAGAAAGTCGATTATCTTTATGCTCGTTTGAAAGTATAAATAAAATAAGAATATAATTGGTTTCATTAGTTGATTTATTTAAATATAAATAAATTATTTTTTGCAATATTTTATAGTAAATGGTTATGAAAAAAAGGAATCGTTTCTGAAATTAAACTAAAACTGCTTTATTTGATAAAACTAACTATTTTATTTATTTAGATTTAATATCAAATTTTCTTTTGAATATCAAATTTTCGTTCATTTGTTGTAAAATCGTGGTATTGTTATTATAATTAATGACAGAGAACTTTTTTTTATTCTTCAGGTTTTTTTTATATTTTATTTATTTACATACTTTATATATATAAATACATAATGAAAAAAATATATACAAATAAACATTAATACATAAGAAATGTATAGAAAGAGAGATAGAATCAAAGTAAATTTAAAATTATTTAAAAAAAATTTTTTTAGAAATGCAAAAAATGAAAATTATCAAATCTTAAAAAATTAATTCATTAAAAAAGTACTGTAAAGAATTACAAAAACCTAATAAAAAGAAAAGTATGTATAGATTAGGATAGTAGTACTGTGCTTAAACATGTTTTAATGATCATACCTTCGCAATCAGTAAATAGTTCTGTTAAACAAAAGGCCCAATATACCAAAATGAGGAAACATAGTCAGCAACAATCAAAAATGAAGAAACAGAAAATAAATCAGGAAACCTTTAATTTAAATCAAAATTCAATACAAACTACAGCATAAAAAATAACCAAAATTAAAATTAAGATACATAAATAAAAGTAGAATTTAACTTAATCATTTATAAACATCTTTAATTCGCCATTCAAGATCTAGACTTATAATTCCTGCCAAAAACTCAAAACATTAAATATAACGATAGTATCACTATCTACGATTCAGAATTAGAATTGAGAAAAATATATTTAAGATTTCGAAAAGTTTGAAAAATATTTTTAGTTAATATTATAAAAATCTCAAAAATTAAAAATATAATTAAACCAACAAAAATTAAATACAGTAAAAGAATCATACTATTTTATAATTATAGAAATTAATCTATTTTATAATTATAGAAATTAATCTATTTTATAATTATAGAAAT
>BMAW01065638.1:1885759-1982533 GCA_019974015.1 Nephila pilipes | reverse complement strand
ATAACTTTTATATTTTCAATTTATTTTCAAAAAAAATTATTGGGTAAAATTTAATATTTCTTTAACTCAAGTATGAAAGAATTCATTTAAAGAATTTTGAATATTTAAAGTCAAATTAACTAATTTAATGTTCCTAAGAATAAAATTATAAAATACATTCTTTTTTGTAAATTAAAATCTAAATTATTATCAAAGGAAGGAACTCTATTCTTGGAAAAAATTAATTGTCTCTCTTGTCCAAAATATTACTAATAATCCTATTATCTACAACTTTTAATTTAATATCTAAATAATCCGTTTCATAAGATTTTTTATCAGTTTGAATCCGATTTAAATAAGAAGGATAAAATGATAAATCTGTTGCTAATTCTGGATTAAATTTATTTTGAAAAATTATTAGGTCATCTATAAATCTAAACAAATTGAATTTATTGCTGTCTCTGATATTTTAAGTCTGAAACCTGTATTTTTAAATTCATAATCTCTCTAAAAAATTTTATCCTTAGCAACATTTATATTTCCAATAATCACAATGGGTATTTTTCATTTATATATTCTTTATAATCCTTACAATTACATTCATATTATTGCTTTATAAATCATTACAATTATTAATAATTATAAATCAATCATCCCACATTTTTATTAAATTTAAAAGCTTTTTCAATATTAATATTATTAACAATGAATTAAATTTTTATGCTTATTAAAAATATTGTTAAAATTCATTTTATATAAAGATTTATTTATAAATCTGTTAATACTATAGCTTCTTTATTATCACTATAACTATCACCAATTTTATATTTATGAACTAAAAATTTATATACTGCTGTTTGTAGAAAATGCAACACCATGAAAGAATCATCAGAATCAAATGAAATTTAATGCAGAAACGACTTGTACTGATACAAATAAATGATGAAATTTTCAAAACAAAAGAAACAAATTAAGCGTCCGAAATCAGTATTTGGTGCAGCCACCATGCGCTGCAATAAGTGCTGCTATACGACGTGGCATGGAGTCAAACAGATGTTGAATATCTGCTTGAGGAAGAGAATTCCATATCGCTTGTATGCGCAACCAAAGTTCGTCTTTGGAAACTGCAGGACGCGGATCACGAGCGAGACGCCGACCAACCATATCCCACACGTGCTCAATAGGCGACATATCCGGTGAATAAGCAGGCCAAGGAAGAAGTTGCATGCGTTGTGCTGAACAGAAGTCTCGAACAGTCCGCGCAACATGTGGGCGTGCATTATCCTGCTGAAAGATAGCTCCAGGGATGCCTTGAAGGAAGGAACGACTTCGGGCTGTAGCACTTCACGGACGTACCTGTTGCTATTGAGATTACCCTCAATTCGTATCAAATTGGATCGTCCATGATACGAAATCGCACCCCAGACCATAACTCCGGGTGTTCGACCACTATGTCGTTCAATAATACACTCAGGAAGGCAGCGTTGACCGGCATAACGTCTAACATGAACACGGCCATCATGGGTCCACAAATTGAAGCGTGATTCATCTGAAAAGACAACTTGGTGCCAATCAGCTCGCCTGTCTCTGTGCTCAAGAGCCCACTGCCGACGCAGCCGTCGATGATTCGCCGTGAGGGGAATCCTGTATAAAGGCACCCTTGCACGCAATCCACGGCGCAGCAGACGACGACGAATTGACGAAGCCGACAATTGTACACCTGTAGCAGTAGACCAACGTGCTGCCAGCTGCCTGGAGGAAGCTGTGCGATCATTCACCGCCATGCGGAGCAGGTGTCGATCATCGCGCTCTGACGTCACCTTCTGTCGTCCAGTGCCTGCTTTTCGAGTTGTTCGGTGCTCGTCGGTCCACTGCTTCCAAACTCGCATCACTGTGGAACTGTTCCGCTGCATACGAGCTGCTATTGCGCGATAGGAAAATCCTCCTTCTCGAAGGCCGATTATCCTCCCTCGTTCAAACTCCGTAAGTTGCTTGAATTTCTTATTCTTCCGTCGTGGAGGCATACTCAGGTCTCACTAAACGTTTGCCACTAACAAATAATCATAGACTTTTTTCAACGTCCCGCTACAGCACTTTATTTATACGCTTTCAGCATCAATTCAGAGGGCGCTGCGCGTGCCGCGCACGCGCGATGGCTCTGAAACTTTATTAATTTGCATAATATCCTATAATTGACATTTGCTGCGAATTTCATTTGATTCTGATGATTCCTTCATGGTGTTGCATTTTCTACAAACAGCAGTTTATATTCATAACAATATATATGCAAGTACTTTCTATTTTATTTAAATGTTAACAAAATCCTTCAAATTTTTAATTTCTATTTTTTTTTCATCCCAGAAAGAAAGTATTTAATGCTTTCAAAATTGAAGTCCTTTTCAAAAATTTATTATTTAAAACATAAATGTTTTCTTTAATAACATCCGTGGCCATACATTTTCTCCTGCTATTTCTTCCTCTATTTTTTCTTTTGTTATAAAATTTAGTAGAAACACTGAGGGCAATAAATCCACAATTTCCTTAAAAATACTATTTACTGTCATTTTGTTTAAGACTTTGAGTCATATTTTTATTAAAATGCAAATCATTAACACATATGAGTATATTGAATTGAAAGCCCTAACACAATAGTTTTCATAACATAATCTTTATTAAAGTTGATCACTATCTTAATAATAGTTAATTCTAAACTTTTCAAACATTTATATAAAAAATACATATAGCAAAAAATAAAAAAAACTTTTCAAATTTAGTGCATGATAGAATAGAAGTTAACTAATTTCTTTTTTAATTTATGTGCATTTCTTTTTGTCAGCCACTTTAATTATAAAACATATTATAATATATCTCTTACTTTATGTATTTTTTTTTGGGGGGGGGTGCGTTTTACAATATCAAGCTAGAGATCTGATATTTTAGAGTTGTATAAGCATGGAAAACGACAGTTTGAAATCGTTCGTTTGTTTAATGTGCCTCTGCAAACAGTGTCTGATGCAAGCTGATATTTTAAAGAGCTTGGTCAAAGTTCAGGTAGTCGACAAAAATGTAAGGTAAATACATTCAAGAATCGTAAGGCCATTCAAAAAGCGAAGAAATATGAGGGTTTCCATGAGAAAAATCGCTCGTGATATGGGAATAAGTGTCGAAAAGGTGTGGCGAATCGCAAAAACAAAGCTTGGACTGAAGCCTTACAAGATCCAAAAAGTTCAGCTTCTCACTAAAGAAAACAAACTCGTGTGACTCCAAAGATGCCGAAAACTTTTGAGATGGGCCACAAGTCAGCACAGGGAGAGACTCTTTTTCACTGATGAGAAGCTCTTTACCGTCCAACAATTTCATAACTCCCAGAACGATAAGACCTGGTCTGTAGACGCTCCAAGCGCCTCGGCAATTGTTGAATATCGCCAATATTCATAGTCGGTCATGATCTAGGGAGGAATTTGCGCAAGCAGCAAAACACCTCTGGGAGATGAGGGCGTTGAAATAAATCAAAAAGTGTACCAGTGGGACATTCTAGAAGCTCTTGTACTTCCGTGGGCCAAAAGGCACTTCAGTAATGCAAATTAATCAAAAAGTGTATGCAAATAAATCAAAAAGTGTACCAGTGGGACATTCTAGAAGCTCTTGTACTTCCGTAGGCCAAAAGGCACTTCAGTAATGCAAATTGGACATTTCAGCAAGACTCCGCACCAGGTCACAAGGCCAAAAAGACAAGAGTGTTGCAAGGCGCATTTTCTGGAAATAATATCATCTGCAGGATAGCCATCCTACACGCCGATTCTCATTCTCATAGATTACAGTGTATGGTTCATTTTGGAGTTTAAGGCTTGTTCTAAACCATACTCTCTAAAGCAATCGCTTCGGTGGGAATAGGATAGATTAAATGTAGAAGACTTGTGGCCTATTGCTGAAAATTTCAATAAGCTTTTGCGCATCTGCGTCGCTGCAAAAAGCATCCACTTTGAAACTAAATAAATTTTTTTATTAGTAAAAGTCTTCTCTTATTATAATTTGTTATATATTATTAATTTATTTATTTTGATAAAGTTTTATTAAAAATTGTTTGTCCGGAATTTTTTTGCCGTACCCTGTGTATATATGTGTGTGTGTGTTTCAAGCAAATCTTCAAATTTCAAATATCTTTCTCATTTTTAAACATCTTTGAGTTAGTTAATAAAGAATTATATCTCACAAGAGTAGAAAAACAGGTTTTCGTTGCAAACCTTTATGTGAAATACGACGTCTTAAATGTATGAAATGTGAGATGAAAGAGACAAAAAACTTTTTTTTGCAACTGAAATTTGCTTATTCTGAAGCGAATAACTCAATAATGAGCCACTTTCTTATTAGTAGAAAATATAAGATTATATATTAAAAATAAAGATGAATTTTTAGGACCATTTTTAGAGTCTATTGATTATAATTAAAATATTTGAAAAATAATTATTAGATTTCATTAAACTAAATTTAACTAAGAAATTAAATACTTTCAAGTCATTTCAAACAGAACCATTTTCAATTTACCTTAACTGTTATACACTTGACAATGTCCCATACAATTTGGTATAAAAAAAATGAAAAAATAATGATGAGAGTATTTTATACGTTTTTTATTTTCTAAGAAAATTATACCTAAAAGTTCTTTTTTTATATAAAATGAAATGAAATTTATTTTATTTGTAGATAAGTAACATAATTGGTGTTTCAGTTTTATACTTGGGTATACTCTAAAATATTATTCAATCAAATATTAAATTGGGAAAAATTTATTTCCATGCTATTTCATATTTTTGTTACTTAATTGGACGATTAATAATTAATTTCTTAATTATCTTTAATATTCTTCATAATTAGCAACAGCAGTATTAAATAAAAATGCTTGGATTTATCATCATTTCAAAGAACTTAGAGTTTGTCTTTCTCTTCTTTTTTCCAGTGCAGTTGACCGATTGAGTAAATTTGTTTTCTTTAAATTGCTCAATAGTGCCATATGTAGTGACAAATATCTGTCAAAAATTTGTATTTAATAAATTAATTATACTCATATTTTAATGCTTAAATTGTTTGCATTTTTAGTTTATTTTTTAGCTGAGATTCTAAAATAACATAAATGGGCTCTCATTAAGTGTTGTTCACGGTAATTAGGCTGTGAGAGAGTTCTTTTTATTTCACGGACATTAACTATCCTGCTCTTCATCACTTGAGGTTGAGCGAACTGACATCTTCACAGCATTTCACTTGGTTGAAAAAAATAAATGCTCAAGTTGAAAAGTAAAAGCGCACTTGATTGAATGCGATAATTAAATTGAAATGTGTACAAATTTTACTTTTTTATTACTGTTAAGAAATAAAGAAAAGTTTCTGGCCTACTTTGTCAGTGTTTTCACAAAATGTAACATTTTTAAAAACTATTTAACTGTTATATAGTCTCTCTCAACGTATTTTTTTTTTTTCTTTTCAACAAATTAAATTTGCTTCATTTGTTTGACACATATGTATCGTCTATATTATATTTCAAAATATCAAATGGGAAAATAATTGGTGTTTGCAGACAATTTTTACTAACGGATCCCGAATATCCGGGTGCATTTGAGTCGGAAACAAATTATAGATTCTTATTATTTTGCTCAAGAAATAAGCAAAAATTTTTTTTAAGAAAATAGCAATAAAAATATTCGCATATAAAAGTATTCTTTTCAGTAGATGTAATTTTTTCAGATTATGGGTCTTACCTATTTTCTTATTAAAAATTAAAGCAATTACTAATAATTTAACTAATAAAGGCAAATATATATATATGATTTGTTTATTTTATATATAATTCATGGTAAATCCTGATAAATCGAATTATTTGGAACCAGAGTCGGTACGAGATATTGAAAATCTGGTTAACTGGAGAATGGGAATAAAATGAAATAAAACAAAAGCGTACTTATGAAAAATAATCTTTATATAGAATAAATCGAGTATGAATCTGATTTACAGAAGATAAGTACATCTACCTTGTGAACAATATAAATGCGTCTAAAGTTGTTTTATTGCACCATCTATTTTGACAATATATTGTACCGAATGTCATTTCTCACGAACTAAATTTTTGTTAACTTTTCACAGAATATTTGTAAAGTACCCCTCTCCCCAATTTTTTCATATATTTATAACTGTTAGAAGATTTCAGTATAGAAAATAATTTTTCAAAATGCATGGATGAAACAAACCAAATGTTATTATGGAAATTTGTAGATGTCTTCTCAAATTGAGAGGAAATTTTTTCTTCTAGAAGAGTGGTCCGGGTTATGCGGTGGTTAAAATTAAAGGACTCCGACATAACGTAGCTCTACTGTATCTCTTTTCGGGTTCTTTTCTTTTCTTCTTCTTCTTCTTCTTTTTTTTTTTTTTTTTTTTTTTTTTTTTGAATATGTCTCTTTTTAAATCTTATTTTATATATATAAAAATAGCTTCATTTCTGTGGATATTTTAAAAATTACGAAAATTCGGAACAAAATTTTATTTTGGCATGTTTTAAAAGTTTATTTGATACATGAAACTAGCTCTAACGTGGTTGTTATTCATATTTACTTTTGATCTAGACAGATATAAATGAAAGTAAAACGTTTCACTATGAATATATGGGATTAAAACTTGAAACTTTTATTGATGCAACAGAAATTGAATCTATTGTCTTATTTATTAACAGTAAAATACTTAAGACATAACTAATAACTGAACTTTTGTAGTCTTAAAAAAATTAATCAAGTTTGGGTTTACGTGGGAATTCAATCATTATGTTTAAATAAATTACAAAAATTTCAATTAATGGAGCAGTATATTTTATCTTTCGTAAGTTAAATCCTTTTGTCTTACTTAGTGTATGGTGTATAGGAAATATCAATTATGAAATTAATGAATATTTTCAACTAAATTATTAGGTACGTTGCAATAGAGTTGAGAAAAAGAACCAGAAATGATAAATTCTAAATTTAAGGTCACATCAAAAATTATATTTGTACGAGATTAGATTTAAAAAAAAATAATGCCTCCATGAACATAACTTTTTTACCACGCCCTTTTCAAAATTCTTGCTGTACCTGAAAGCTACATGCATTTTCTATCAATACAATACTTTTCTTTGTTTCCAGGTGTCGTTAGAGTTCTGAAAACTGAAGAAGATGACGATCCACAAGATGAGATTGAAACAGGGAAGTGTCATTACACCTGAACTAGCACCTTGTGATTTTCACCTCTCCTTAAAGATGAAAGAACTCCTTAAGGGGGACATCACTTTCGTTCAATGGGGAGGTGAAAGATGCCATTAAATTCTGGTGTCGATGACAATCACCGGAATTTTTCTCTAACAAGTTTGCCCGTGTAGTCATGTATTGGCGCACGTACGGAATTGGGATGGTGACTGTGTCAAAAAATGAACAATGTGTGGCATAGAATATATATGAAGTTTTCGGGTACAACAAGAATTGTAAAATTCGAATGAAAAATTAAAAATATATATATGGTCACGGGAGCACTATTTTTCATTTTGGCTTTGTATGATTGACTTTTATTTCTGATTTTAGCCTCTCTCTAAGTAGTTGATAGCGTTAGTTTTGCTCACCTGTAATAAAATATATGAAGATACTTGTTAAGTAATGGTTTTTAATACATAAATATTAAATACATTTTATAATTATGTGAAAAAATGAGGATTCAGGAGTCTTTATGAGGAAATTGGGTAAGAGAGAAAGAGATATAGATGCAGTATTATTTTAATAATTTGAAAGAAATTTTAGATAAATTTATATATATATATTTCGTATGCATTAAATTTATCGACTTTATTTAGGATGTAAAAATTATTCTTTTCCATTTTTAGTTTATCTATTACTTAAAATAAAAACGCATTTAATTTACTTAAGAATTTTTATCCAGTAAAACACACTCTTTTTTTTTTTTCTTTTTAAAAATAATTTGCAGTACTTTTTAAATTAAATTTCCAACCGAAATGTTTCATAAAGTATTTTAATTGCTTAAAAATATTTACCGTATTTATTGATGAAAGAAAACATTAAGTCCTCTTTATTCCAACATGTTCAGTGCCACGACCGTGCTGGATTAGCGATTTTGATGGATTATCCAGCATCAATATACGAATAGTTTTAAAGGGAATACCAAAAATATATCGTTCTAGATAACAATTAAAGCGATTAAAATGTATTTTATGTGTTAATCGCCATTTTGAATCTGTGTAAATATAATATCCGACACAGTATTTTGTTATTATAGCAGAAACAAAAATTAACTCAAACATTGAATATTAATTGTATAACCTTGCATTGATAAAGAACACTATTTTATGAACACTTGGAAGAACATCCACCGGGCTTCGAGAACATTTTACTGTACAGTTCATTGTATGAGTATGTTCAGAGTTATAATACTATATAAATATATGTAATCCTCTAGGAAATAAGAAACACTATACAGAAATGAAAATTGATAGTTACTAGCTACAATGGGCAAAAATGTGAGCAGCTTGGCTTCGCGACCTGGAATTCCAGATCTACCAGCTCCCGAGTCTACGGAACTGCCAATTGCTAAAATCTCGATCGGTGCCGAATTATAGAATGTTTAACCATCGAATGCCGAACTAAAGAGAGGTTACTGTATAAAGAATAAAGATAAAGATAGAGAAGAAGAGGGACTTAGATGTTGAAAACAGAAAAAAAATCATTTCCTTTCAGGATAGGAATGCTTTATCATTAATTTTTACCTTCAACGAATTTTTTGGCATTTTTATACTTAACATTTAATTAAATGTTTTAAAATAATTTAGATTTATGTTTCGTTATTTATAATGTTAGATTGTGCACAACCAAACTTAAAAAATTAATTAATTTAATGTGATAAAATTATCCGAACGGAGAAGTTATTTTTCAAAGCAGAGTAATACGGTTTTAAAAAATATATCTTTTTCATAATGCCTACCTAAAATACATAATATTTCAAAACTTACACCAACATCACTATAAACTTTTGCAATGAAATTATATTAGTCATTGATGTTATATTACATAAATTTTTGTTATTTGACCGCATTATTTTTTTTTTATTTAGTTACTTTAATATTTCCATAATTTGAGAAGGATTATTTTCCTTTTCAACTCAATGCAGAGTGATAAAATTTATTGCCACAGTTCACAGTTCAGCGCTAAATCTTTCTCTCAAAATGGAAAATTTTTGCTTCTAAAATTTTGTACGCGCCATTGCACAATTCTTGAAAACAAAATATATGCAAAAAAAAAAAAAAAGTCTTAAAAGTTTAAAAAAAAATTCAAATAAAGCTTCACGTTCTGTATGTCTACATTCAACAAAAGAAAGTCTTTCACGATAACAACATGTTACATCACAGGCCTTTAAAAAAAAAAACCACGCAAGGTTTTTTAAAAAAGAGAGAGAGAAAAAAAAAACCTAAAATTTATCGAACACGTTTCTTTTAAGAAAATATTGTACAGATTGAGAAAAGGGGAACCAGAAGAGAAGTAAGAGAGGGGAAAAAACGTTTTGTGGTTCGTACTATCTTTATGTCAGTTTTTCCCTCAACTTTTTTTTCGACTAATCAAATCACGCTAGGATCGCAGTAGAGACTAAGAACTGCATACTCCGTGTTTCTTTTATGTTGCATGTCCCCGGTAGTGCTCCTATCTCTTAAGAGCGGGAGTGCGAACGGTGTCGACAGAGAAACAGACAGACTCGCTTCTAGCTCATTCATATTATTATCTATCAGACGTCGGACTTATCTTGCTTCCCTTTTCAGCGCTTCCCCTTCCCCCGAACATTTCTGCGCTACCTCTTCTTTCCTCTCTTCAACTTCTTTTCTTCTTCTTCTTCTTCTCGGTCTCCTCTCGGTCCATCCATCTAAGGAGACTGGGACTTCTCCTTTTGGTTTCGCTCCCTTCATCATTATTATTGTTATTATTCTCTTTATTTTATCTAAAGTGCATTGTAAACCATTGTTTTTTGTATTAGGAATAAAATCTGC
Source organism: Nephila pilipes (assembly GCA_019974015.1). Taxonomy (NCBI): domain Eukaryota; kingdom Metazoa; phylum Arthropoda; class Arachnida; order Araneae; family Nephilidae; genus Nephila; species Nephila pilipes. Next base: position 1,972,500 of record BMAW01065638.1, on the reverse strand, counting down.
CCCTTCCCCCTCATTCTTTTTATCTGAAGTTTTTGAGTTGCATCTTTTAAAAAAAGTGAGTAGTCTATATTTCTTAGAAAGTTGTCAGAAAATTTGAAAGCTATACATTTATTTTCAAGTTGCTGCATTTGAATAGAACACGATTTATATATTTCCTTGCAGAGATTAAATAGTCTACCGTATTTTATTTTTTAAAGTATTATTCAACTCGAATGTGTAGTAAGAAAAGATTAATTATGTGCGGAAATATAAATGTTTTCATATTGAATTGATATTATAACGAATAAATAAACCATTCATATATTCAAAAATAATTATATGTCAAATGTTCGAATATTGATATACAACTCTCACTGTACAATAGAATTACACCAGAATACACACACATTTATGAATTTATTACTTCAAAAAATGCCGAAAAACATGTAATATTCAACATTAATACATAAACTATGTATCATTAAATCTAGAAAATTAGCTTTTTGTTTTAGTATCTTAACATCCAACGCATGGATGCCCCCTCCCCCATCATTATACTGTTAATAGTATGAAATATCAAGAAAACATTTATTCATTTTCATTAAATAAATTTACAATTAGAAAGAACATTACAAAATAATAAAATAGTATATAAAATACTTTATAATTCGTTTATAAGACGAGAGAAAAATAAGTTCCTCGTCCAAATTTTCAATATAAATATAAGCAAGTTGAGCTGGAATACTGCTGCTCCGAAGTAGTTGACCAAACATTTTCTTTCAGGTGTTGCTTTTCATTCAGGTATACATCCCATGAAATTTCGGCTCGAGGAATTCTCATGAAAGCTAAAATAAACTGATAGAAATAGATAATGAAATTCTTATACTGATATTTTTGGTACAGAAAAAATAAGTAGCTACTACTAAAAAACATTACATCTTAACAGGTCTTCTTACACAGTATAACAACTCACTGTTAAAGAACCACATTAATTAAAGATAGATTTTGATTTGAACGTTAAAACATTAGCTATTACATCTTCTTTACGTTATTTTAAATTAATCTTGATTAAAAATTTAATTATTGTTTTAAAAACGAATATATAGATTCTAATATCTCTTATAATTTATACAAATGCATGAGACATAATTATAAGTAATTTGAATATTCGTATGTTAATAAGGCATCCATGACCGTTTTATTTCGATTTTTGTTTGTTGATAAAATTATTCTAATCTAATAACTTTAAAAAGATATGAGTTATTTTCGTAGATAAAATGTAAAACAAATATATTTCGTTTCATTTCCTAATTGCGTGAATTAAACTTAGAACTATTCCGTAAGCTATAATTTTATTTACTAGCATTTAACCTCTAAAATTACATTTATGGAAGTATCCAATTCTGAAAAGATATAACTAAACCTTTAAATATGGTACACAGCTAACTCAAATATTTAATACCAATACTTAAGATACAACTTTATTTAGTTGAAAAAGTTCTTAAATTTAATACACAAATGTTTTAAATGCATGCATTTAAAATATGTATCGTGTTCTATCGATTTTACACTTGAGTAAATCGGTCTTGCATTAAATGTAATATCAAAAAGGATATAATGTGAAACGCAGACTGCAACGTAATCATTTTTTCACAATAAATAATTACTCTCATGGTCTCAAATAATCATAAGAATTTTCTCCACATATTATTTATTGCCTCCTTGACTGAGAAAGATAAGTAAAAGAAATAATTTTAAACATAAAAAATATCTGGACTGTAAGTATATAAATTTCTTTACTCGTATATTGTTGACTTAGTGTTCTACTTTTTACTTTTAAAGAGTTTTCAGCATAAAATATTTAAGATTTAAGAATGTATGCTATCTCTTGCACGTTATATCATCCATAAAGAGTGTTTATACAAATCGGTCATACAAAAAGTTATGTATAGAGAGGGATATAAATTGAAATACAACACAAACACAGATTATATAAACGAGGTAAATAGTAAACAACAATATCCATGGATTCAAATATTCTACGCAGTTTCTTGGCACGTTGTTTATTCTCTACCTGATAGATAACGATAAATAAAAGAAATTATTCTAAAGATAGAAACGTAGGTGGGCTGTAAGGGTATATCTTTACTCGTATATCAATCGCCTAGTGTTCCATTTTTTATTTTAAAGGAGTTCTCAGTATAAAATGATAGCTCTTACAAAGTGTCATTCAAAAAAATATGCAATCCAAATCTACAAAACGTCGTCTTGAAGATAAATGGCTTTGATGCTGACACTGAAAACTGAATTAGAGTATATGATTTACTCCTTGCGCCATCCCTTCAGTTGGGGGGGAGGGGAAAAATAGCTAAAAGAAGATATTCTTTTTTCTCCACTCTCTTCCTCTCTCTCTCTCTTACTCTTTGAAATGTTTTTAGTTTTATTATTTTTCTATTTTAAAAGAAGGGGAAAGAAGGACCTAAAGATAAAACCAAACCCTCGCCTTCACTTCTTCTTCATTAATGGAAAAAGTTAGAAAGTTATTGACAAGGTCGTGACGAATTATATTGCTTCTTTGTCGTCCCCACAATAGGGAAGCCTAGTATCTTTGACGATGATAATAACTGAACTCGGCAACGAAACTTGGCGATATTTCTGCATGATAGAATTCGGACTTACCTCCTTTTCTTTACCACACCGACGTAGTTCCTTATCTCTTCTAACGGCAGTCTGCTTATCGGCTAAATTGAAAGGGGAAAATCAGAAAGGAGGAAAATTTTATAATCCTTATTCTGTTTCTTTTTTTCTTCTTTCGCTTCTTCTTTTTAGTTTATTTAGTTCTTTTGAACTTTTCACTCTCTAAGTTTTGCTATTGGTCTAAGTTTTTATATATTTCATCAAGGTTTGCTGTCTATCTAGAGATGTTTTTTTTTTTTATTTCGTTTTATTTTTGTCCTTTGACTTGATTGCCCCCTCGGTCGTTACTTTTTTTCTTTGGTGTTTCAAACGTGGGGTTGTGGATTTATGGCGCCCTCTGGTGGATTTTGAGTGGGAAGTTGTTTTCCTTTCTTTACAAATACACGCATATACATTTTTTCTACTTTATGCATTCTTCCCATTCGCACGTAATTCCACTCTGGCATTTCCTAAATGCCACCCTCACTCGGAACCGAATATCTGCACGTGTTAAGTACATTGACCCTCTCTTTTCACCCTATGGTAATAATTTATGCGTAATTTATGCCCTCGAAATTCAGAACACTAGTTTACTTTAACAAAAAGGGTGATTGTCCCCAATGAGGTTGCAAATGTTTTTTTGTTTTTTTTTTTCATTTTACTTTTATTTCATTTTTAATTTTGTTGCTTTTTTATTCTTCGTTTGAATAGTATCATGTTTTGGGGGTAACGCTTTTAAAGCGTTAAAGTCAACATGATATCCCCCCCCCCATCTTGATGTGGGAATTAAGTTCTTTCGCTTCAGAAATTTTTCTTTTTTTTTTAAATTTTAAAATAAGAGTATAATTGGAATTTCAAAAGAGCTAACGTTTTGTTCTATATCTATGACGTTGATAAAATTCAATGTTCTGAAATAAAACAGCATTTACATTCTATTTAAAATTACCAAGGTAATGAAATGCAGCGGAAAAAATTCTTAAGGATTTAAAGAACGGGAGAAAAAAATATTTATATTTCTTATATTTTATAACGCTTACCCTGACTATAAATTCGTTTGAAATGTTAATTTTCTGAAACTCAAAAAATGTGTAACATTTGTGCTAAAAATAAAAAGCAAAAAAGAAAGAGAAGGCAAGGAACAAAAGAAGAAAAAAACACAAAATAATAGTTGCCTACATTTAAAAAAAAGGTTTTTAAGTCCGGTGAAACAAAGATAGCATTATTAATTTGCTAAAATAATTGAGAATTTAGAAAGAGAAGCTTTCAATCAGTTATTTGATTGATCTTGGCTCGCTCAGTGTAGATATTTCGTGGAAAATATATAAAATAAAGAATGCGTGAAATGCGTTTAAAATTAATATCATTATTAGTATGATTTTGTATAAAAGTATTGTATTTTGTAAAAGCCATGCACGCTGCTAATACATGTTAATTCAACTGTATAATTAAATAGGATCAAAAAATTTAAAGAGTCATAATTTATTTTTGTCAAACATTTCGTAATTTATTTCATTTTAAACACATCATATTTTTGAGTTTATCTTCGAGTATTAATATAAAAATGTGAATCACTTTCTCTCGTCAGAGAATCCGAGAAATTGAGATTTTACACAGAATCTGTAAATATATATAATAAAGGAACCTTAAGATTTTAAAACCAGAAGGGGAAAGTTGTTAAAACTAACTGTGCAGCATTTGAACGGAACAAAGATAACATACTAAAAATGCAATCTGCAGACAATATGTTAAGCCATTTCAAAATTTAACAAGAATCAGTTGTGAAATTAGAAGTATGAATTTTTACTTTGCTTTTTTTATTATAATCAAATTTTTATTATAATCCTATAATTTTATAACTACAGCTAACTGCATTTCAAAACTACTATTTCATTCCCAAAGTAATATAAGGAAGGTTAAATCAATTAAAGAGGAAAGCTAAAATAAAATGTTTATCTCTAACATGCATTTAAATTAAATAGAGAAAGTAAAAGGGTCAAATCGAAAGTAGTAATTGTACCTTTTTAAAGAAAAAGGCTTTGGATAATCTATTTTCTCACATTTAAAGCTCTTAATTTCTACAACAAACATTATTATTTGTTTCCCAGGGAAATAAAATTCAATGCCTTATTAAAAAGAAAAAAAAATGGAGTATATAGTGTAGATAAAATTTCTTAAAAAAACTAAATGTTACAATTTACTGTTTTTAGGGTATGTGCTAAAAATCTGAATATTCAATGTATAATATAGAAGAAGAAAATGTAACTTTTGGGATCATCAAAATGAATTCAAATTTTTTATTAAAAAAGTTCATTAGTTTTCTTCAATATTATTTATTATTTGTTATACACACACACACACACACACACACATACACTCACTCACTCACACACACACACACATATATATATATATATGGAATTAAATTATGTCGATAATGGGTAAATTTATTAACTTAATAAGCATAGGTACTTAACTTCTAAAAAGAATTTTCTCACTATCAATATTGATTTTGTTCTCATGAAGAAGAAAAATAAATTTCAAATTTCGTAAGATTTTATAGGAAAGTTTTTGAATTGTATGGGCTTAAAAAGAGATCATTTAGTATTAAATGTATGTCTAGAACATTAGACGATGAAAAAAGTTTTTTACATAACTCTTTTCAAATCTTTTTCCACAAAAAGATGTGGCCACAGTAGCCTAGTGATGGAAAACTCGCAAAAGGTGTTATTTACGTTGAATCGTAGGTTCGATCTTTGATACCAGTTAAGACCCACCGTGTTTTGATACCATGAATCTTTCGAAGCTCTTATGCTCTCCCTATGGCATATTGTGAAAGTTTAGAGAGGGTGGTGCCAACTCAGATATTTTCCTCATCACTTGACCGAGGTTCAGAATTACGAGGTTCGTTGCCAATAGCCCTCGAGTTGCTTCAAAAAGTGGCGTTAATAAACAATCGATCAATCAAAAGCATCAAACGATAGATATTTTTTCGATTTCTAAGAATGTAAATAAAATTGAAAAAGTAATAATATTCTAAAATATAAATTATTATTATATATAGTTAAGAAAAAAAGAATAGAATTGCAACATACTAAAATGTTTACACATTTGGATTTCTGTTATACAACCAAACATTTTATGCCTTACCCTACGATATTTCAGAAAATATTGGTATTTGAAATTACTATTGCTAATGATAGTATTTTAAGAAGTCTAATTCTAGTTTTAATAACTTTTCATTAGAGATTCACTTATCACGTGTTATAAAACGGGAGAAATATTATGAATTTTTTTGCACAAAGTAATATATTACATAGCCCCCACCCAAAGTTTTCCCAAATACATCTGGAACTAATGATCAGATTCAAATGAAATTTGGGGATTCAAATAGGGTTATATTACGGAAAATATTCTTAGAAGTTACTTAATTCTGCTAACTAAATTAGTTAGTCACCACCAAAAATTTGTTTCCTTTGAACCATTAGCATAGATAATAATTTTTTTGAGTTACGATAAAAATTGCGGAAGTTATTAAGGGTGTCCCTTATTTTTATGACTATACATTTTTAAGCATGGGTAATTGAAACCTTCTTAAAAATGGCTTTAATTAGATTTGAAAAAGACTGTATTTGGTTATAAATAATCCATATAAATTTCCAGAGTTTACGAAGGCCTCATGCACTTGAAGCAGGGGAAGTTACAACTTGGTTGTTCTCTCTTTAATCCGTTTCTTACCTTCCGAAAAAGATTAAATAATCGGCTTACTCAGCCGGCTGGTAGATGTTTGCATATTTCAAATTCATTATCATATTACCGGCTGTGAGATGGACTGAGGAGTTGTAGCTTCTTCTTGGTGTTTCCTTTTTCCATCAATAGATGGCAACGTGTTATAGACCATTGTAAAACTGAAATTTTAGAAGTATAAGCATCTAAACTGGTATGCACCTGTCTTCCACTCAAATGTGATAATTATTAGATTGAATGTCAACACTTTTCCTGATTATTTTTTTAAAATTAAATATAGGGAGATTTGAGGAAGTATTTCAAAATATCAAATTTTATTACCAGATAAACTAATTATAAAATACAAACCTTTTTTTTTTAGAGAAGGATAATAAATTACACTAAAATATGAAAAGAAGCGATAAGCATGAAATACCGTTGAGAAGTTAAAAATGGTAGAAATTGTAAAGATATCCTTACTAGTATAAGTTCATCCTTATAACGAGTTCCAGTGGAACAAATAATATTGTATAACTTAAATGCAAGAGCTGAGCAGGAATGATCTATCACAGTCACGCAAGATAACAATTTCTATTCAATACAAAATAATATTTTCATCTAATACAGATGTCTCTATCAACGTTTTAGTGCAATTATATCAGCGATAGTAAATAAAGGTTTTCTGGATAGATTGTGTATTAACGTTGCACTTAGAAGCTACTCGAACGCTTTTGAAGGCAGACCTCGTAGTTTTGAGCATCGATCAAGTGACGAAGACGACACCTAAGCTGGCACCTCCCCCTCAAAACTTTCACATCATGCCAAAGGGAGGATTTGGGACCTCGAACGATTTAATGTGCATCAGACCCACTACACATTAGGTTTTTAATGGTTTCAGAGCTTGTATTTACTACTCATGGAAATAACGCAGGTACAAGTTCGCGACCTTGACCACAATAGTCTAGAAATTTATTGTTTTATTTAGTTTCATTGGCAGATTCAAAATTCGATGATCTCGAATCTCACACATGATTTTAAACTTTCTTATTAACATCATAAATTTAAAATATGAGGTCAATTATAAAATTGTTTCATTTTTCTATAATTATATAATTTCGTGCACAGGATTAATATATAAAAGTGCTCACAATCTTACATTTTTATTTGATCTTTCATTGTCGTTTGAAATTTCTAACTTAAGACTTGTATAGTTACACATTGGATTTAGAGGCACATTCGATTCATGTATTGAAACTTTTTTTTTCTCTAGAAAAAAAAAATAATGAAGGGAAATTTGCAGTATATTTTTATATAACGTAATCAAATTGCAAGAGTTTTGTCATTGAGTATTTTAATATCCCTAAAGCTGTTGTGAATCCTTTAACGTGAAACATTCTTTATATTAATTTGATTCTTCGTTATTCAACAGAGGGGTGTAGTTATACTTAACAAGGGTCATCCTTGGCAAAAATATTGTTTTAAAAAGCAATTTTCCAACATTCACGCATATTGCTTAAAAATTATTCTCTAAATTTATACACATGTATATCATAATTGCATTTTTTTATTCATGTCAATAATAGCCTTTTTTTTCTAATTTTCTTTAGTTATGTCGTTTTAGTAAAATAAAATTAAATATTAAAAGTATTTTACTTCCAAAAAACTATGTCTTAAAAATGTTGATTTATTGCAGAGATCTCTATTTAAATGCGTTCAACGATCTCTGCTTCGATTATCAGCAGTAAAATTATTTAACACTAAATTATATCGGTAAATATAATAATATGGTGTAATTAAAATTTTAAGATGTAGCAAAATTTTCAGAAAATATCTTTATATATAAAAAACTTAGTTTCATATAAGATTTAATCTCAAAAACCTATTAAATATGATTTATATTTTTCCCGTATATAAAATAAAATTCCATGTTATTACGACTGAAGAACAAAATCTCTCCATTCAATTAAAATGATATATAAATGGTTTTTTGAAAGAAAAAAAAAATCCGGATTTAAATCTAAGACAAAGAATTCTAGGAATAGATTTTATATAATTTATATAAAAAAAGGAGAATTCAAATGGAATAATAAATTACTAATATAATTTTATCTCTCAGACACCGTAATCTTTTTCTTCTTAAACATTAATTTCTTTTGATGAATAGAATTCGTTCATTTGGAAAGAATCAGTATTATTGGTTCATTTAGTTCATAAATTTAGAATTTTAATGCATTTTTTGATTTAATAAACCTAGTTTTTAAACGGTTAAGAATCCAAGTACGAAAATAAATTACGTTGTGCGTGTTTATTTATTTATTTTGTTCCTGTTATTTCAGTGAAATGCGTTGTCGTCTTCTTTCCCCCTCTCTACTGACAGTGTTGTAACGACCCTGATTCGCTACTAAAGGTCCTGAAACATCGAGACGCAATAAATGACTAATCTATTGAATGATCGAAACTCGACTAGTATTATGAACGTGGAGCGTTGACTAAATCTCATTCTAAACCAAAGATTGTAATTGCGTTAACGTCTTCTTTCCCTCTTTACTGACAGTGTTGTAACGATACTGATTCACTACTATAGGTCCTGAAACATAGAGAAATAATAAATGATAAGTCAAGAAACAGTCAGTTAACTAAATCAAACCAATTCCGTTCTAATCTGTTGAGTGATCAAAACTCGACTAGTATCACGAATGGGAATTATTAACCTAAGATTATGACTATCATAACAGCAGCAAAACTAGATCCGAATCTGGATTAAATATATGTAAACGGGATCCGAGTTGATTATAATCTCTCAGAAAATCACCATCACTGTCTTGAACCAATATCGTTCTCTCAACAATTTCTCCACTTCCTCTTATCGCTAATCCCTTCAATATCTCCGAACTCTTTACCTCATTCCTCCTCACAATTATTTGATAGTTTCCTATTCACTAAATTTCTTACATAACAATGCTAATTTACATAAGTCACGATTCTTATGCAAGGCAAGTTCTAAATTCAAATAACGTAATAAAGTAGCCCAAAAGGTTATCTGAACTGAAAAACGCGTGACAACTCGTTATAGTATTTTTCAAAATGCTTATAAAAGCTTTCTGTATCCTTGGAATTTTGCGTGCTTCAGTTTACACTCAGTTTTGGTTTTGTTTTAAATAGATTTAGATCTATAGGAAAGTTCTGTCGGTTTGGAAAATGAAAATAATAATAATAATAATAATAATACGTGTTTCACATTCATTTATTAATTTTTTATTGTATATTATACTTTCCTACGTTACTTGTGACCTCTTGCAATCATGATCGTTATTTGTAAATGCCATTTTTGAAAAAAAACCTTACCTTTAGAAGCGGAAAACTCAGGTATCGTTTGGTTAATACCTACTTCAGTCTTGGATATTTCTTCCTTTCAAAAATTTTTTGAAGGGAAAGAAACAGTTGATAACTGGAAGGTACAATGGGAGTATGTTGGATGGGACAGAATTTCCCAACTGAGCTCTGTGATTTTCTGACAAGCCGTCAAAGCAGCATATGGTCTGACGTTATAATGATGCATTATAATGTGCTTCCTATTGAAAATCACCAGCCACTTTCCTTTGAATGCTTTAAAACCTTTCATTTACTGACAGTATGTCTCCGAATTGGAGCTTTTCATTAGATTTCAACTGCTCGTAATGTATTGGTTCTTGGACATCCACCATACATACACCATTCTCCTATTCAAGTTCAGTCTCGGCTTAGAGACGGAAAAGGCTGGTTGTCTAGGTTCGCAAAATGCTCTTTTCCTAACGATATTTTCAAAGATAATCTATTTTTCATCACCAGTTATTCTCCGGTCTATGATTGGTGATTGTGCATTAAAGTCGCACTGAGAAGCAACATGAGGACTATAGGAGATTGAACCCGTAATTTTGAACCTCGGTCAAGTGACGAGGACGACACCAGAGCTGGAATCTTCCTCTCCAAACATCCACACCAAACCAAAGGGAGGACATGAAAGCAGATTTAACGTTCATCACCCCTCCCCCCTCCATGGCCGGTTTGTCTTAAATGGCATCAGGGCTCGAGCTCACGACTTGACGCAAACCGCCGGCCGCGAGTCCGTGACCATGACTGCTAGGCTACCTCAGCCACAACACCCGACCAATAAGGATTCGCTTTTGTTCCGCAGAAGCAGAAATGTGTATACGGCTACTCGATAAAGCAATTTTTTTTTCTCACTTAATTCGGGAGGAATATTTAAAGGAATATTTAAAGACCAATCCTTACAACAACGAAAATCATATTGTACAATAAATATAATTAAATGTATGAAAAATGTACTATTTACTTTCACTCCACAAATGGACAGAACTTTCCGGAAGACTTAAAAAATTAAACTAATTTTTGATTGATTGATTGTTTATTAACGTCACACTTAGAAGCAATACTTGGGTAATCGGCGATGAGCTTCGTAATTTTGAACCTGGGTTAAGTGACGAGGGCAACACTCGAACTTGCACCATCTCTTCAAACTTCCCCACCTGAGCTACTTAAGAGTCTTAAGTAGCTCAGGAATCCAGCCCACGACTTAAAGGAAAGAACATCTGCCGCAAGCTCGCGACTATGGTCCTTTGGCTACCATGGCAGCATATTAAACCAAATAAGTTAAATTCACTTAAACATTTCGAAAAGAACTCCTTGATTTAAAATAAGTGATTTTTTTTTTTGTTATCTATTATAGTTAAGATTGTTTGATTAATTGGTTTTACTAACATCACACTAGAAGCAACACGAGGGGTGCTGGTGACGGACCTCGTAATTTTGAATCTCGGTCAAGTGACGAGGACGACACCTGAACTGCCCCCCTTCTCCTAACTTCTCTACTATGCCAAAGGGAGGACTTTAAGCCTCGGCAGATTTAACGGGCATCAGCCCCGGCTACAAGGCGGGTTTTTAGTGGCATCAAGGCTCGAACCCACGACTCGACGATAACCGTCGGCCGTGAGACAGCGATCATGACGACTAGGCTATCGCGGCTCACTATAGTAAAGAGAGAAGCTTGATTGAGTGTGAAAAGTGATGCTTCTCTGACTACACATTTTTATCGATACTCAATTTTCACAATTTTAGTGAACCTGAAAGATACATGCATTGACTTTTCGACATTATTACCACACCTTTCCTCTGACTTACACCAATTTGTGACTAGATGGGCAAATCCATCGGGGAAGAATTCCTGTGGTTAGTATCGACACCAGGCCTTAATGACAGCTATCTCTTCATCGTCAGAATGAAAGTGGTGTCTCTTTTCATTTTTGGGAAGAGATAAAAATCGCTAAGTGTAAGGTTGGGTGCTGCTTCAATCTCATCTCCATACGGGTCGCCACCTTCATCAGATTTCAGCAAACCAACGACACCTGGAAACAAAGAAAATGAATGAATTACACTGAGAATATGTTTTGTTTCAGGTACAAAAAGAATTTTGAAAATCTAGTTACAAATAAAAAGTTATGACCATAGAGACATAAGATTGACCATAGAGACATAAGCTTGGTATACTGAAATATTGGGTTGATTGGAAAGTTCGTGCCTATTTTCGATAGGTGACGTAAGAACAGGTCTGAATATAACACATTGATCAATAACTCCCGAGACTAACCCAGAGATGGCGCTCGTAGTAAACCAGTAACCAGGTCTTTCTAGAGTACTAATCTTTGCTTGAAACGTGTCAAAATTTTAAGTCGATCGAACCAGGAAAAAGGTTTTTTGAAGTGAAGTGAAAAAGGTTTTTTCCAAGTGGCTGCCGCGATTGCTTTCGATGGAACAAAAACAGCAACGAGTCGATGATTCAGAAAGCCGTTTATTGCCATTTACTCGCAACAAAGATTTCGCAAAAAAAAAAGAAAAAAAAGAAGAAAAAAATTGGATTGGAAAAGCGTTGGAACGATTGTATCACCCTAAAAGGTGATTAACAAAAGGTGTTATGTTGATGAATAAAAAAAAAATTTGCAAAAAAAATGTTGTTTTCAATGTTAGACTCGGGAGTTATTGATCGATGTGTTATCATAACGATTGAAAACAAATAACATACGTACATATCGAAGAGACGGTACTTCTGTCATATTTGGAAAAATATTTGGTTAAGATACATTATTTTTGTCTGTTTTTTACGTCTTTAAACATGGAAAAAAAACAAAGTACATTTTAGGCATTTAATGCTTTTCTTTTACCGGAAAGGCAAAAGGGCCACAAGCAGCAAGCAAGATATGCGCTGTTTATGACGGAAATGCTGTAGATGAAAGAACTGTGCGAAAGTGGTTTGTTAGGTTTAAAGCTAATAGTGATTTCAACCTTAAAGATCAAGAACGCCCACCACAGATGAAGATCAGATTAAAGCATTAATCGAGAATAACCCAAGGTATACGACACATAAACTAGCAAAAATGTTAAATATGTCAAAACTCATCATCCACGACATTTTGTGAAGCTTGGCTGCATAAACCGCTTTGATATATGGGTTCCCAAGATTTAACGGAGAAAAATCTTATGGATCGCATTTCCGTTTGCGACTCACTCAAAAGAGCAGCAACGAGACATCCTTTATGAAGCAAATAGGGACGGGGAGTCAAAAATTTATCATTTATAATAACGTTTAGCTAAAAAGATATTGAGGAAAGCGGAATGAACCACCTTTAACCACTCCCAAAGCCAATATTATCCAAAGAAGGTAATGCTCGGTGTCTGGTGGGATAGGAAAGGGATGATGAATTATAAGGTTTTACCAAAAAACAGAACATTAAATTCAGAGAAGTACTGCTCTGAATTAGACGAATTAAAGATAGCAATTGAACAAAAACTTCTAGAAATAGCGAATGGGAAGAGTATCGTGTTTCATCTGGACAATGCGCGGCCTCATGTGTCTTTGATAACTCGACAAAAGTTGATGGAGCTTGGTTGGGATGTTTTACCCCATCCACTATCCAACTCTATGGTCCAGATAAAAAGTCACGTAGAAAAGTTTTTCACTAAAAAACTTAAGAGATTCTGGAAAAACACAATTTTCAATTTGCCTGTTAGAGAAAGGCTGTAGAACTGAATGACCCTTAAACATTATAATAAAGGCATACTAAAATTTAAATCTTTTCAAAATCAGCACGAACTTTTCTGGACAACCCATTTATATATATATATATATATATATATATATATTTGGGTTGTCCCGAAAAGTGATGACGTGACGGTGAGGGTGATGACACGTCATATTTTTTTCATTTTGAGTATCTGATATCCATCTTGAAGCTTAAAGAATATTCTGTCTTACTACTCACATATTTGAATCTTCATTTCCTTGAATTTTTGTAAGTAATTTTTATATTTTGATTTGTTGATAATTCTTAGAATTATAGATTTTATTTCTGTAGATTTTATCGCTGAACTTTTTTGCATCTTTTAATCATCGAACTCTTTTGTAATTTGGATTTCCCAATTCAGCCTACCAAGTCGCAAAGGGGGAAGGTTGGTACCATTAAACTAGTTTAACGCCGCTTATTCGGTCCTCAGCCTGAAATTGCTTTTTGACTTGCTGGGTTCCATATTTTCATTTATTTTTTATTCTTTCATTTTTACATTTCCTTCTGGATTTTTGTCTTTTTAAATTATTTTTTCATAAATTTTCAGTATATATATATGTGTGTGTGAGAGAGAGAGAATGTGTGTGTGTATATAATGCAAATAATATAAATGAAGTTTTTAACTTTTTATGCTATGAGGATAATTAAGCTCATTAATAGGTAAAATAAATTTTACCATTCAAAGTATTATTTGAAAACAAACTTGTGTATTCGATTGTTTTTTACTAAGAAATTTCAAACTGAAACTAAAGAGACCCTGAGAATAATTTTCTGTTATGAGATTTTTATAAGAAAAAGTTTTTGTATTCACCATATTTGTGAACACACATAATATATGCATTTCAGAAAAAGACGTTGTAGTTATACGTAGAAATTTAAATTTTTGTTTGGCGAAATTTGAATACTGCATTTATTATTTTTACAGCTTTTACTAAACATAAAGTCACAAGCTCATACCTTGGGGTAGCGAAAATCATAAATATAAATTATTCACAAAAATAAAATAGTTAAACCATTCAGCTTAAGTAAGGAAAATTCAACAAAGATGTAAGCAAACTTCTTTAAACCTAGGTAAAACAGATAGTGATTCATCGCGTACTCAGTTTTCATTTAATTTATTGTTGACAGCTTATTTTTATTCTAAAAGTTAAAAAAGTTCTTAAAAAGATTACCTAATTAAGAGCTTTTCTCATTCATTAAATTAAATATTTTATAGAACATTTTTGTGTTTTTAACTTAACAAGATGAGATATTTTCCCAAATTAAAGTGTGTTTTTCGTTCATTTTTTGTTTCTACAACAGCTGAAAAATACTTCACAATTCCGAGGTAGTATCATTAGAAATATCGCAAATTCCCTTATATTTTGTGATATATATCCTGTCTTGGATTTTGTTTTATGAAATTGGAATTGTTGTGGGATTGTTTGTGAGAAACTCATTTATAATTGGATAAGCTACATGGAATTAAGTTTCATTACTTTCGAAAACCTCGCAATTAAAGCAGGACAGGAATTTCTTTTTACAATAGATTTTAGAAAAGATTTTAAGGTTTTCCTGTGTAAAACTTTTCAGTTTTCACCAAATCAAATTAAAATATAAATTTATATTATATGTTTCTTTCATTTGAAGCCTTCTCTAACCAACATAGACACTTTTTGTTGTTTTTTTATATCTTATATTTTTAAAAATGGATCTCATTCTCCTACATTATTCGAAGAAATAAATTTTAATATATGAAGTCGTTAATTGTATCATAAAGCATTTGTTATCCCTATGCTTGTAAGTATTTTTTCAAAAAAAGAAGTAATTTCTCGAAAATTCTCCAGTTTATACAAACTCTATGTAATACATTAAGTACTTTGAGAATTTTTTTTTTTTTTTTTTTTTTGTATTTCTGATTTTTGACTGCGAAACCATTTAATGAAATTTATCAAAATTATTTTTTAAGAAATGTGTATCTTTGTTGTAGATTTTATCATGCTTTAGATGTTTTATAGCATTTAGAATCGTTTTTACTCAAATTTTATATTTTGAGTATTTATAAAAGTTTATTTAATGTACTTTTTATCTTTATTGTAAATGATTTTCTTCTATAACACGAATTATTTACAACTTATAAAAAAATTAATTTTTTCTTTATCAATCTGTAAATAAAAATGAACGAAAAACTTTTATTAAATTCAGGTACAAAATTTACTTTAAATCCTTGTAACTTATTATAAATGTTTTGAATATCTTTCAATATATTTTTTTCGGGAATTGGAAGGTAAATATGGAGCATATATATATTTATTCAAAAAATTTTAAGCAGGATACTTATTCATCAGTCACTTATATTAGGATTCTTTTTCTTCCAAAATTATACCTTTAGACACGGATATAATTATACGAAAAATATTTTTCTAGAAGATTTCAAAATCTTTACATAAAGAACTTAATAATCTAAACTGATGGTTCTCAAATTGTAACAACTAAGGGTTCGTGAAAATTTTGCACAAAGCTTATTTTTTTATCAAGAATTTCAAAAATAAATCTAGAATGCAAAGTCATTCATAAAAGTCTTGTATGAAAATTCTACAAACAATTCAAATAGACCAGGAGATTCCTTTATATACAAATGTGGGTGGCCGCGGTAGCCTAGTGGTCAAGGTCGTGGACTAGCTGCCGGCGGTTTTCGTCCAGTCGCGGATTCGATCCTTGGCCGCCAAAGACCCGCCGTGTAGCCGGGGCTGATGCACGTTAAATCTGTCGGGGCCCAAAGTCCTCCCGTTGGCGTGGTGTGAAAGTTAGAAGAGGGGGTGCCAGCTCAAGTATCACCCTCGTCACTTGACCGTGGTTCAAAATTACGAGGTCCGTCACCAATAGGCCTCGTGTTGCTTCAAGTGTGACGTTAAACAAAACTAAACTAAACTAAAATACAAATGTGGTTACTCTTAAATAACTAGCACTTAACTTTCTAGTCACATACGCAAATGCAGTTTCACTACAGACTCTGTAACAAATTATAAAGAAAGAAATTTCCTTAGAATAGGAACTTCATTTGGTTTTAAGGAATTACCATTGCATTGTATTTATTTTATTCCAGTGGTAAAGAATTGTAGTACATAATCGAGGTTGGTTCAAAAAATACCTGTGTTAGGGATGGGAAATAGGGTATTAGGAATAGAATAAGATAGAATGTGGTAACTAACTGTTGCATTATCTAATGATTGACCTTGTATTATTGTAGTATTATCTAGTGATGAATCTACGATGCACATGAATATGACAACCATCACATCCCAAACAATAGATCCCTATAGCATTTCCAGTGGATGAAAACGTTTTCGCTTTCTTTAGAGAAGATTCACCGAAAGCCAAATATTGTTTTAATTGTCTTGGTGTCCAGTGTATAATGAAAATTCTAAATGACTCGACGCTGTAGCAATCGTATTTTTATTTAATAGCAAATCATAACTAACGTATGAATCCGGGTTGAATTTGTTAAGGCATCGATTAACAGAAAGCTTTCTACTCTCTTAATACCAACTTGCCTTAGAAATGCCATTTGTCCCCAAAATAGATACTTTTTGAACCTCTCTTGTATACCAAAGAAGCTGCATTAATCTAATAGTTTCAAACGTATTTTCGAGAATTTAAGAATAGAAGAAGAAAAGTAAGAAAAAAATGTTCACATTAGCGTGTGCGAAAAAAGTATAAAATGAACAACTGGAAATGAAACAAATCAAGAAAACCTAAGTTAATATGGGTGAATATACTTCAGTTTATGGAATATCCAGTTATTAAAGCCACAGCTGAGTTATAACCATGGCTCTATAAGCAATTCATAGTCAAGTTGCTTTGAAAAGGCCTCAACAACATACATACTTTTCAACACAGAACAACAGAAAGAAAATTTACTATTTAGGAAAGAACATTATTTAAGAGTATACCAGAACTTTAACTTTTATGCAGGGTTTACGCCATGAAAAATTGATACGTTGAGTTAGTTTGAGAACTACGTTCTCAGCAATTGAAAAATTCGATATAAAAACCAACGTTTTTAAAAATAACGTTTTTATATGGTAGCAAAGTTTATTAAAGAAAATTATTGAAATATTAGTTAAAACTGTTAGTTATTTTTAACTTTAAAATTTACTTAAAAAGATACATTTGTGAGCATATTAAGAAATTCATAATACTCATAAAATCAAAACATGCATTTGAAAGTTTGTAAGTCATTCTATTAAAAAAAAAAATGGGAACCAGAATTCAGAAAAAATTATTGTGATAAGACATGGCGCCTAATATTGGAAACTTTCTTTCTTGCGAATGATTACTGACTAAAAGTCAGCAACCCTTACTATCTCGGAGATTGTAAAGGGGAGATAGTATCTCCCCTTTGTGAGTACAAAAGGTTTACGATAACCTCATGCTGCGTGGGGAGTGCCCGGTGCTCCCAGAGGGGGAAAGAAATTTTTCCCTGAATCCTAAAAGCGCCCCGAGGAAAGAATATTTTGACTTATTAAAATTATTGAAATATGAGTTAAAACTTGTCGCAAACGAATAAATATTGCATTGTTAGGCGAGTACGAACGATTCCCGAAATTTCAAAGCTCTAGCTTGATGGGAAGTTGGTTAAATTAACGATCGAAAATTTGATGACACACACACACACACACACACCAAGTGAAATTCAGAAAAACGTTGTAAAAAAAAAAATCCAAAGTATTCTTTATTGCAAGAAACTCAAAACAAGTTACTAATTCACTATCCAAATGTTTTCTGATGTCATCAATATTTTTAAAAATTTCTGTCAGAAAAAGTGTCACTGACTTCACATAATCAGTCTCATAATTACCCATTAGAATCTAGAAAGTCCAACTAATGTTTAATCCAAAATGACTACATATATTGTTATCTTTATCTCCTTTAATTTGTTTACCTAGAATATTGGTCTTTCTGCCTCCACAGTTATCAGTTTTCTCAGTTATTTCCGTACTCACGCAAAATTAATATTGTGTAGATAAGGGACCGGTTTTAATCGTTGTTTCTTCCCAAGAATCCAATAACCTTTCCGAAAATTTCAATTCGATAATTGTATGATAGCCTTCTGTTTTATGTTTTGGCAAAGTTTAACTTGGCGAGGTGAGGGCATACGCTATCGCGCGCGCCAATACTTTTATCAATTAATACCAGAAAAAAAAGCCAAGGCTTTAATTCAGTGATTAGGCTTGGCATTAAAACGGAACTACGATTATCGTTACCTGGCTTTCTAATCAATAAGAAGTCAGAGAGTATGATTATCATTTGCTGAACTATTGTAATTGAACTTATCTTGGGGTTCAAAGCAAGGGATTGCATTATCTTTTCAGGGTTTGCTGGGAAAAGGGAAAAAAATGATTCTTCCTGGATGCTAGAAATTAAAAAAGTTCCCATAACTTACTAAGTAGGATGAAAGAGTGTGCGTTCGTTTCCGTAAGATAGAGAAAAGCATTATTTTTTCCCGTAAGAATATAAAAAAGTATTTTCCTTTAAAAGGAAAACAGTTTTTTTTTTCATGTTCTTAAAAAGGAAATGCAGAAGTGTGAAAATTGGTTATCAATCAAAACACCTTCTGTGATTTCGTTAATGATAGAGATTAATAGAGATTTTAAACTCGCCCAAAACTTAATCATTGGTTTAATACCTAATATTTCAAATTGCCGATACTAATTTTTAATACGATTAGTAAATGCTTTCTCTCTTTCCTATTTGACGATGAATCCGGTAAAAAAAAATGTTTATTAATATCTGATTTAGATCTTTTATTTGTTCCGTAAGGGGAACTAATGTATTTCTAACATAACAATAAGAGAGTCCTAAATGCTTAAATGTAGAAATAAATAAATAAAAACAGTAATATATCGTAGTTTGTGCGATGAACCAGCTAGGCATCTATTACTGTAAAACGCTAAACATCGTAAGACATATGAATAAGCTTTGTATGAAAGAGTGTTATTTTAATTAAATGTGTAGTTATATAAAATATCAGCAAAAAAATAAAGTTTTAGTTTCCATTAATTTTATTTCAGACATAGATATCTTGGGATAAATCTAAATTTATTTAATGTTATTCAATTAAATTATAACGTTAGTAATTTTTTTACAAAGAATAAGTTTAATGCTGCGAATTTTCACCGGGGGGGGGGTATCATGTTGCCAAAAAAATCTTATACCGGTACTGTTTCAGAATAAAGATTCGCAATTATTAAAATTTCGCATTAAAATCAATTAGATACATGAATTCGCATACTGTTCTTAAATTTTCCATTTGAAGTAAAGAAATTCGTACTTTTGTACTGAAATTTTTTTTCAAAATGTATATGTGTGTGTCTGTGATATCCACTTTAATATCACCCCAATGACCATAATTTTTTTCCTATTAAGTAAAAAACACCAAATCTTGTTATAAATTAACATCTCAACAACTGTATCAAAAAATCAAGCGTAAATCTGTGTGAATAACTTAAATGAATTGTTTATTTTTCGTTGAAACCTTCTTGTATTTAATTTCTTATTTATAAAAAAATATATATATTTCATTTGATAGCGATATTTTTAAAAAACGAAGATTTAACTCTCTAAGGTATTTATGTGGACATGTAAAAAAATTATAACGAGAAATGCATGTTTTTAAAAAAATTTAATGAAAAGGAAATTAAATATTCGTATGCGGATGTATATTTTGCAATTATAATTGTTATATTTTCGTAAATATAAACAAAATTAAAAATTATTTATATCTATATTTTTCCATAAAGTCCAAAAATATAACTTCTTTATACAAAAGCAAAATGTAGAATAAGTATGATATATGATTGATGGAAATGACTTCATTAAAAAAAAAAAGAAAACTCTCCCTCAAAAGTCAATGAACTCTAATTTTTAAAATGTTTGTTTTAAAACTGAGAAAGGTTTTTTTTTTTTTTTTTTTTTTTTTTTTTATTTTACAGCTTTATTTGAAAAGAAGTATCTTCATCTATATATATATATATATATATAAACAAGTTTTAAATATTATTATTTTTTTTTTTTTCAAATTGGGTTACTAGAAACTATCCTCCAAAACCAATAAAATCTAAGACTTCTGATTAAGATACAATGGCTTAGCAATAAATTCTGCTTGATTCACGGTCATTGGTATCATTCTAAACACTTTCTGCTATTCTTGAACTAACTTCTAGTGTTATGAGCTAGGAAGAGCAATTTTTTTTTGTTGTATATTATAAAGTGCAATCAATTTTCACCTGGATCAAACATGCATTTCTCGTTATATTTACACTTATTGTAGTTAATTTACAGTAGCATTTACAATTGCTATGCAAATATGAAATTTTTAGTGCTAGTTTCATACTAGAAAAAAATAAAACAACACCCTAGGACACGATGTTCTAGTCTAACGTTTAGTATACCTCCGATGTCTGTGCTCTTCGAAAATTTTGTGTCGAATGAAATTTGCCATGCATCTTCCAAAGTCATGAGACATAATCATTTCTTTTGGTTGGATAGTTGAATTAATAAACTCAGCTATTGGTCACTGAGCACCCACCGGGACAGGAAATGACACCTGCAGATCTTTACCAGTGATATGTGTGTGAGGGGGAGTTCAGGTGTTAGAGAGGTCGGACTCAAAAGAAACAGAAATGTTACTTGTCCTTTCACACGACTCAAGCTGTCTTTGGTGAGGATCTTGTCCGAATGTACGGGGTACATTCGGACAAAATTCGGAATGCGTTAAATGACAGAATACTATCTAAGTATTCTGTCATTTAACGCAGCCTACACAAACCTAGCAGCCAAAGCCACATTGGGGTAAGGCGAGTTGCTTAGGACCATGAGTTGTTTAAGTCCGCTAAAGTAGCCGATAGGCAAAAAGAGTACGGTAGAATATACCGTTAATATATTTTAAGTAATTAACGAAAAAAAAAAAAGAAAATAGAGCTAAGTTAAATTTGAGAGATATTTGAGATGCTAATGCTTAGAAATTCGGTTCGATGGAAGTAATTACGATTCTCTTCTCTAATTATCTTTATGTGCTAATCGGATATTTAATTTTTTATTTTATTGTTTGGGTACTTCATCCCTGAAAATAGGTGTTGACAAACAAAAAAATGATGACATGAAGGAGAATATTATTATGAAACGAGAGACATTTTCTTTAATAAGAAATATTAGATAGCTCACTAGTAGAAAGGGGCATTGTAAAATTTTCCTTTGATTTGATTGTCAGGTTGTAGCTCTGAAGAGCCAAAAAATCGGCAGGTAATATGTTCATGTCGATCGAATACAGATCGTGTGTGCGGCTGAATAACACGGGAAAGTTTAAATGAGAGATTACAAAACGGAACAAAAAAAAAGTTAGTAAAAATTATGGTCTCCTCTTATAGTTATACTTTGACATTATGAATTAATGCTGGAAATGAGATAGTTTTTTAATCCCTACGATTGTCGATCCAACTTCACCAGTAACGCAGTTTTCAGGCCCTGGATGGTTTTGGGAGAGAGAAGACGAGATACAATTGCCCTCTCAAGAGCATTCCAAATATGCTCTGTAAGGTTACGCATGAAGATCTGGCCGAACAAATCATTTGGAGAATATCCTCACTTCCCAGAAATTCGATGGCCAGATGAGTCCTACGTGGACAAGCGTTGTCATCCATAAAAATTAAATCACGATCAACTACCCCAGGGCTCCTAGATTTCAGGACTATACCTCAGAGTAATCACAGATCAAAATAACTATTCTGTCAAAAACATGTAGGTCTGTGCATGCGCCCAATATGATGCCTGTTCAGACTATCAAACCTCCACTCTCTTTTGGATGTTAGAGGATATGAAGTAGAGAGAGAGAGATAGAGAGAGATCAGAGGTCTTCAACCTGAGTTCCGAGGAAGTTTCTTTTTATTGATTTGTTATAATTTAAATTATTTTTGCTTTCGTTTATTCATAGAATATAGTTTCGAAAACCAAAAAAACGTCATTAGCTATTTTTCCATTCATTATCTTATTAAGATGTTTGTATTGAGATAAAATAAAGATGCAATAATAATTTTGTAAATTTGAATAGGGTAAAGTTTCGATATCCTAATTTTTTTGCTCTTCGATCAAAGGGTTCCTTCAAGAAAACGGTAAGCTCTAAGGATTCCCCAAAGTCTAAAAGGTTGAATACCACTGTAGTAAATCATCGGTTTCTTTCAGATGAAGGTATGTCGAAAATCAGTGTTTAGGCTGAATTAGGACTCGTTTAGAACAGTCTCCCAATAATTCCTGCTCCAGTACTGATGTTCTCTGCAGCATGCTAAACTTGCTTTTCTGTGCGCAGAATTGATCAGGAGAAAACAACAAATCTTGTAAACAAACGTTTCTCGGTAGCCTTCTGAAAACAGTAACCCTTGTAACTTGAGGTTAAACTTACGTTAATGGTGAAACCTTGTATCTAGTAAAGGCATAGATGAATACCTTTTCTTCGTTAGTCGTCATGGCGTTTGGATGACCTTGTCCAGGTCTTCTCTCTTCGGATCCGGTATCACACGACACATCTGTCACTACAAGTTGGATAGAACACAGGGCGTTACTTCAAAGTAACTAGCAATGTATACATGAGACTGCCTTGCCCCAAGCTTGCCAAAACTTTTTTTTATTTTATTTTCCTTCCCATATTAAAATTCTAGGTAAATGTAAAATGTTTTTGATTAATTAATCAGCGGTTAATTTACTATTTTATTATCGCCTTCATTCTCATATGTAAGTTGAATTGAATAACCTGAGTGTAGTTCACTTTTTTTTAAAGTCAGAAACTTGCATGTATGGATACAATTATACAGATTTATGATGTATGAGTACTTTCCTAAATAAATCTACGTTATTGATTAATAAGCAAAAATTGTTATCATGGTTCTAAATTTAAAAAAATAAGACATTTTAGGAATATTTCCTGATTCAGAAAACAAGTATAATGTGCCTTTTTTTGGAGGGTAGGGGGGGGTATTTTTAAACCTGTGTACAAGGATACGCTCAAGAATAGTTAATAAGTAATAACTCTTTATGACACTCCTGCTTTTCTACCCTGGATTTGTTTCATAAAATTGCACTAAGTAATCGATCAATTAAATTATCAGACAATATTTAAAGTGTATGCAGTTTAATACTTTCATTCTTATCTCAGAATATTCAAAAATCAATATTTGTATTACGAATGTGGAGCGGAAACTATCTCACGCCCACAACCAAATATAAACTGAAAATTCTGCTTATCTCAATAACCTCAAAAGTGGGTCAGAATCAGGAACAAATATATTGCATCCTATTTCCATCTCAACAACCCGACGAACGCTTAATCTCCTGATACCAATGTCGTATATACAAATTTCTCTCCGCATTTCAAATTCTTCTCGGTCATTTAAAAATGTCCAAACTCGCTATCTGATCTATCTCCTCCAACTTCTGTCCTATTCGCTTCACCTCAGTATATAGCAATGCTAATTTACATGAGTCATGGTTTATTCACAAATCGAGCTTCTCAAATCAAATAATGTCGTAGAAAAACTCAAAAGTAAAGTTGAAGGGAAATATGCGTGATAATTGTTACAGCCTTAGAAAGCAAACCAACCCTATTCATTAACTAGTAAGATACAGTCTTTATTTTCTAACTAATAATACACTCGTAAGAATATTTTCTACTTCAAAAACGAATATTTTTATTCTAAATTAACATTTATGGGACCCATAATTCGACGGAAACCACACCATCCACGAGTTCGCGATAGGGACCATTAGGCTACTGCGGCCAGTGTTTAAGAGAGAGAGAGAGAGATTAGAAGATTTGAACTATGAGATTAGACGAGATCTTACGCTTAGAAGAAGGAGATTATACGACTCTTCGTTTCATTTGAAATGATCTCTGAGCATGGACATTTAGTCGGATGCAACTTGTAAGTTTAAGTATTTCAGTTTTAAGTCAGTACTAAAAACATGTTTATAACTCGTTAGATTAAAAGTATAATTTCATAAAATTAACTTTATGTGTACACACGTGAAGGGATCTGCTCCACATTCCTGATAAGTAAATCGAGTTTCGCTTTCCCTTAATAAGAATAAAATCAAGTTTAAAATTTGACTTTCTGCATATTCTGTCTGTTTAATTAGTGATGGAACTTTATGAAGTTGCGATGGCTCAAATACTAGGTAGGGAATCTGGGACGTCACAGAACTACCGACCAAGAAGTTATATACATTTAAATAATCAATCACCGATTATTCTATTATTAGAATATAATGGATTCTTTTGCATATATATATAGCAATCAAATTATTTCAAAGTTTCTTAGCTTATTAGTTGGGTATACTTATGTTCATTTAAGAAGTCACGCAGAGTACATTTGAATTAGTGTTACTCGTTATCATTCACCACAGGTAGTAATTAATTAATTTCTGTAGGCGGGTTAAAATATTACTTTCAAAACTGGAATCGAAGTTGAAGCTGGATATCCGCTTTCGATTTCTGTCTTAATCAGACTTTCTTCTCGACATTTGTCGATTAATTACCCCCAGAGAGAATTAATGTGTCATTTGTCTCCGCTTAATATATTTCCTTGTATTGTCTAGAGCAAGTTTAAAAAGATGTTTTGCCCAGTGGTAAAATTTGATAAGACCAAGACTGAGCAACACTCATCCAGCCAGTTATACTAACTTACGTCTTCCCTGAGTTTTAATAAGGATATATAATATAAAATACCGAAAATTCAAAAATATTTATGTGATATATTCACCGCGTTTAAAAGTAGCCTAAAAATATTCTATTTTAATACTGATCTATATTCTGCTTTATTGCTGTATATCTGTCTTAGTCAGACAGAGTGCATTTGAATTAGTATCTATTATACGTTATCTAAAAAGAATTAAATATATATTGTAAGAACGTAACAATGTGAAAAAGAGTTTAGAATATGCTAGTTTATAAGAATGTTCTAGTAAGAAAACAACAATTGCATTATTTTAATAAAAGAAATAGGAAAGGATACTTATACACGCATAAAAAAAATCAAGAACTTATTCTCATTATGTTATAAAAACTTACAAATTAGGTTATAAGGGAAATTAGGAATATTACAAAAACAGTTTCATGTGATAAATAAATGTCTGCGTTATATCCTTTTGAGACCAAATGTCCATTCTATTGGACATTTTTATTTTACAAGAAGAGAAAGAATTTATATAGTTTTATATCCTAAAATCGGGCACTCCTTTATATTGAACAGTCCAGTGCTGTTACCTATTCAGCAAAACTTGAAATTATTAGGCGGGATCGTTGTTCAAGAAGCATTTGAAAATGGCGGACAAAAAGAAAGCAAAAATTAAAGGTATATTAGTATTGAAACATGTGTTAAAATTTAGTTTTATTATACTTTTGCATATTTTTTTTAATTAAAAGTAGCTACTATATAATTGTAAAAATGAATAGTGAAATTACGTTGTATATTTAATCAGTAACATATATTTTTAAAAGACTAAGACTCAATGTCCATTATAATGAACTGGCCAAAAATTGTATTTTTCTTATATTTAAAAAAAAAAAAAAAAAACAGCTGTATATGATGTTTTGAATTACTTTTTAGAATATTTGTCTCAAATTAGGGGGAAATTGCTCAAAGAATATGGTCTTGGATCTCAAGAGGATATAAAACAATCCTTGAAATCGTCATTTCTGATTCAAAATTTCCTAGATAGAGACAAAAATGTTGCTTCTAAAACGTTAAAGAACCATATTCTCATTTTGTTGACAATACCTTACAAATTAATCAACGAAGAAAGATAGGAGATATACCTAAAATTATTTCAGATAACGTACATAGATTTTTTACCAGACTCAATCATTTTTCCGTATAATATCAAAATGTAATGTTTTTTTCAGGATATCGAAGCTACCTGACTAACAGACAGCTATACATAAAACTTCCAATTTTTCTTTCAATGTTTAAATAATTCTAAGTCTGCATGATTTGGTGAAATCCTAGACGTAAGTTATTGATTAATATGTCTGTGCATATTTATGCTGTTCGATCGCAGTGTAATTTAACTTTCAAATATACTTTTTAAGAAAGGAAATAAATTCAGTAAATCAAACGATAAAGAGGCTTTCACTTTTAAGCTCTAGCAAACTATTAATTTAAGAAAAGGCATTTATTTTGAAGAGACTTATCGATAGTATCTAGTAAGAATACATAGACTGATACTCGTATATCTTTATATAACTAACATCTTTAGTATTAAGTTCATCGTTATAGGAATACATATTTATCAAAGCTGTCAAGAGAATATAAAATGAAATCTAACAAAATTGGTTACCTTCGTAAATGTAATCTGAAAGTAATAAAATCAACTTTTAGGATATCTTCCCTGACTAGTCTCTTCTTATCAAAACTAGAAAGGGGGGGGAAGTAACATCAGATTATATTATATAGTTAACATAATGTAATGTAATCCAATTATTATAATTTCCTTTGGTTTTTCTTTTAGTTGCTGACTCTCGAGTTTTGATAGTTTTAATTGGTTAATCCTTCAGCTGAAACCAAACAGATTTGATAGAATTCATTTAATTAAAGTTACATTAGATCTATTTTTTCAATTACCTGTAATAACTTGCAATTTGTGCTGCAGGAAAGTCTTGGTGGACAATTGTTTAAAGGGCTAGACAGATATCCTAACTTTTTGAAAAAAAGTGACCCTTTTTGTTTTTGTTTTGTTTCGATATAAATTAGTGTTACTCTAGAGATTTACTATAGTTATTAACAAAGGACTTGTTTTTTCAACCGTGGTTAAGTGACAAAGAGGATGCTTCCCTTCCTTATTTTCACGCCTTTCCACTAGATGACTTTGAAGCTGAGTTTAATTAACATGCACTAGCTGATTTTACCACTCAACTGACCATTTGGCGGGATCAGAACTCAAAACATAAGTTCTTCTTGAACAGCCACAAAGGTCATCAGGTCATCCTCTCAGCCTTTGAATTATTAAGACTCCGATTTATCTCCTATTTATGTAGAATGGTGAAAAAATTGCAGAATGTCACATTACTTGGCAAAAAATGTTGAAACGAAATTTGCACAAAGATGACTCAATTTGACCTAATCCCGCACAAAACAAACTCATAGCTAATTAAGAACAAAAATGCTACTCCATATCTCTCGTTAATTAACCAATCAATCAATCAATCAATAGTGCAAAATTTTTAGGAAGTCAATAATCATCAATGAGCTTATGTCTAACAAAGAACAAAATGTTAACTTATTTAAAAAAAATGGATCGAATATCATGAGTTATTATCAGTTCATTTAGGTCAGTGGTTCCCAAAGTGGGTTCCACAAAAAAATTTATGGGTTCCGCGAGACAAATTTTATTTGATTAAAAAAAGATTTTCCATTTATTTTAATTTATGTTTTGTATTTTTATTGATTATTTCTATGATAAATTGATTTTTTTTTTTTTTTTAGTTTTGAGTTTTGCTTAATTCAATAAAATCTGAAATACCAAAATACTTGTTTCATTTAATATCAGATATCAATTTTGAAAAGTCGTTAATTATAAAAAAAAAATTCAGGGTTCCGCGATCATTGGCAACAAATGTTGAGGTTTCACGACCAAAATAGTTTGGGAACCACTGATTTAGGTCTTTAATGTATGTGCGTATGTTTTTATTTAATACGGAATTATTAACGTATAACAGGCATCAGCCTTTCATTTACTGCCGAATAAAAACATTAAATGTGAAGAGGAGGCCTTCATCTACAAATGCCATCATCTATCTCATCTATAACTCTTTTCAAATACTTCAATACCTTATATTTATGAATATATAATCAAATTCATGGATAAGCCGAGAGTGTGGATTTTTCTTTTCAAAAATCTGTCCAAAATTCAAATCTCGTATATAACACGAAATAAAAGAAATTTCCTGTAACATTTGGACGTGTCACCAGGTGGGTGAATATGTAGTCAAGTTGGTATAACGGGTGGAGTATTTTCCAACCAAATCACTGTAAAGAACAACCACTGATGCTCTTGAAAATAGATTTAACTCTGGTAATCTTATCTGAAATTAGCATATTGTTACCATTCAGTTGTTGTCTTGTCTGTGTATACATATATATTTATATACAGTATGCGGTATATATGCTAGTCTTTTTTCTGTGCTCTTAAAAATATTATCTATGGTATTCTGTTATTTCTAGCGTACGTACGTAGCATTTGTACTTTTCCGTTAACGAGTGCATATTTCGCCAACAATAGATTTTTCGTAATAGTAATATAAATACTTCCGAAAGTAAAAAACTCTTTTTCATAAAAAGAATTATCATTTCATTTTAGCATGATTTTCTTTATAAATTTAAAATATATGAACTAAAGAGGAGTAAAATCTTGCTATATTTGGCTATACATACCTTGCGCGTGTTTTTGTAAACTAATATTTGTAATTTAACTTAGAAAAAGTACCGAAAATTCTCGGCTTATACATGGAAATACATCGATGTGCAAAAATTAAGGATGGTCGAAAAAATAGCATATCGACGGAACGAAGAGGCAGAGTGGACTGAAAGACCAAACAGGGGATTAACTAGGGTGAGGTTCGGGAGAACATTCGCAGATATGCAGCTAGAAGTAAAGCGGGAGTGTCGGAGCGAGATAAAGCATGCCGGTGGTGTAAGCTCAGCATTTCTGGGAAAGCGATTCCACGGCTTATATCAGTTTAAACGACTTCGAATAGTTGCCTCAGTGTGAAATGTTGAACAATCAATCTATTAGATGACATCTGGAGGATTTTATCCGAGGTCGAATCATTGGAAAGGTAAAAAAAAGGTCGAAGTGTGGCTTCGGAGTTCGGAATTGCTCACAGCATCGTTTCACGACTTAGGAGAGAATTTCAAACTACAGGAACAGCTGTACGACTGTTCCTCTATGGTCGTCTACGAGCAACCACGCCAGCGGATGACCGTTATATTGCTCTACATATTGAAGATGATATTGGAGCACCTAACCCGGATTGGGTCTATATCTCCTATCTGAGTTGAACCTTATTATACTATTTCTATACTCTTTTAAATATGGATGCTTCATAGCCCCACCCACCTCCATCTCATTGCTCACTCACTAAAGTTAACTTAAACAAACTTTGATTTTATGATCTTTTAATCCTTT
Organism: Nephila pilipes; assembly: GCA_019974015.1. Classification (NCBI taxonomy): domain Eukaryota; kingdom Metazoa; phylum Arthropoda; class Arachnida; order Araneae; family Nephilidae; genus Nephila; species Nephila pilipes. Next base: position 1,942,795 of record BMAW01065638.1, on the reverse strand, counting down.
AATGCATTTTTAAAGATAACTTTTATTAGTTATTTGCTAAACTTATTATTTCAATATCATTCTCAATTTTTAAATCATTTTTATATTGCTCTACAGACTAGAAGGAACATGCGGCAGGCAATGAGAGAAATCGTTAGACATACGGCACAGGCGATTGATCGGGTGCCGGGAACACCAGAATAGGACAGATAATCAATGAGGTCGAGTACTCTTTATAGATGAGAACAGGTTTAGTCTGAGTGACGATTCTGGACGTATACATATCTTCAGAGATAGGTGAACCCGCAATAACTCCTCCTGCATCATCGTTTGAGGGTCGCTGTGTTCTCGTTTGAGGAGGCATCATGTTGGTGTCCGTACCGACCTATACATCTTTGAAAGAGATTCAGTCTCCGGGGTTAGCTATTGTAACGAAATTCTCCTTCTGTATGTGAGTCTTCTTATAGCCGCTATGAGTCCGTGGTTCTTTTTCATGGATGATAATCCACCAGCTCATCGCACAGTAGTTGTCGGAAAGCTGTTGGACAGTGAGGATATTGAACCCCTGGATTGGCTGGCAAAGTTTCTGGATTTAAATCCTTTCGAGCATGTACGGGGCTATCTAGGGAGACGCTTGGTAGCACTTAACTTTCCGCTAGTAACGATTCCGGAGCTCCGATCGGCAGTACAAGACGAAGGGCTTGCAATGCCTCAACAACTCAGTAACATCATCATCATATTCTGCATGGCCACAGGATGCGAAACCTGCATAGCAGTCAGGAGAGAATATATCTTCTACTAAAGGCTGGATGTTTCTGGCTGGACATCTCTCACATGGATGTTTGGGCCTTCAGTCACTTTGTGCTCCATACTACTTTTTTTTTAATAAAGCTCCTTTGTATCTTTTTTATTTCTTTTTTATGGTAAGTTTTGCTTACATTACTCATGTTCTTACGTCTTGGGGATCTTATGGTACGATTATATATATATATATATATATATATATATATATATATATATATATATATATATATATATTCCAATTCAATTTCTTACTTTTAAACTGTAGGATGAAAACATAACGAAAATCACTCTAGTTTTATTCAATATGTAAGCAATTGAATTTTTTATAATTATAGCACTCTCTCGGTAATGCGGCAGATATCAGACCAGAATACCGACGGATTTCTAAAACGCTAGATTACAGGAAAATCTTTTATGAAAATTCATTCAAACAGCGAAAGCTATGCATTATCGTATAAATTTTTAACAATACTCACAAAAATAAAGTGTCTATATAAGAAATAACTAAGACTACAAAAGAAGTTCCGTTTCGTGTAGATAACTTGCATGAAACCATAAGATAACGTCTGAAAGACTTGTCTACCTGTGTAAGAACGCCAGATTACCGGCAAAACCGGAAAGGTGAAGTGCCGGATTATAAATGGAGTACTGTACATATTTGTCTCAAAAATTATGTCACTTTATTATACTATAGAAAGTGTTGATAAAATGCTTTTTTATGCTTCACCAAGGCAAAAAATTTCAACTTCCAAGAGAAATTTATCAAAAACTAATAATTATAACTAAAAACATAATTCATTTTGTCGAAGTAATGAATCATTTTTTTTTTTTGGAATGCAATATCAGCATGCGTTTTTAATAGACTATTGAAATATTATAGTTATCGATATATTTCTTTTACTTTCTAGAATTTTTCATTGGAAGTTGATCAAATACTAATTTAAGACAGTGGCGCAAAATTCATTAGAATATTACTACTCTACATTTTTAACGATACAATCAGTTTGAAAAATTATAATCGTTTCTTCACTCGTTGATTTTATCCAGCAGCGATGGATTCAATGATTTTAAATTGCTACCATATAATCACATGTAAAGATCAAAATATATGTAAAATTATGTCAAGTAGAATTAAAAACATTAACAAGTTTTCTGGTTTTTAACAGATTAAACTCCATAAAAGTGTATGATCATTTCTCTCATACACTCTTTTTTTCCCGAAAACCATATCTTTAAGGTAACTGACACACCATATTGCTTCAAATTTTGCAATTTTTGTATTTACTCTTACAAAGCAGAGAGCACTGCAGTGCATTTGTATATATATATTGTTTATGAGAATAAACAGAGTGCTCAAAAATTGAATTTTAAAATTGTAAATAAGCGTGCCCCTTTCGTGGAGAAATTATCCATATTTACTTTTTTCTCAAAATGTGGTGATTCTGGTACAATTGTTTCAAAATTACTCTATTCAAGTATTGATATATTACACATTATGAAATGAGATAATTTCCTATATAATGAAAAGAATTTTTTTTCTGACATACACTCACAATTGTTATTATTTATAAAATTGTTCACAATATTTGTGTAAGAAAGGGAAATTTGAATCATAAAATTAAACATTTTTTAATTTCACCAAATTTAATTCTTGAAATTATTATTGTGTTAAATGTACAGAATGTTGTGTTTATAAGTACTCTGCAAATTTTCAAAGTTATGAATGGAGTGGAATTAATGAAAGGTGTACTAAGAGGTAACTACACGAACACGACTTTACACCCACCCACACCCATATATATATATATATATATATATATATATATATATATATATATATATATATATATATATATATATATATATATATATATAAATATCTCAGTGTTCAAATACGACTTTCATTGTTCCAAATTTTAAAAAATGAGGATTGCTTAAGCTTTGCTTGAAATAAGTTCATTTTTATTCATCAAGAGGTCTCAGTCACCATAAATTATTTACTGTTCATAGAATACATAATACGATTCATAATAATTTCGTTTATTTCCCTTTTTTCTCTATTTTACCTGTAAATCTTTCATTTGCCTTTGCCTTAACCTTCTAGTCCTTTTTTTTTTCACGTGAGTATATGAGACTTCAAGGTTAGCCAATTACCCATGGCCAAAACATTCAAGAAAAGGAACTTCATCAGGAAATGTTGTCGACAGGACTGACAAAGTGAAAAAGTAAAGCTCGGCGGAAATGAAGAGGCTAGGCCAATTAGCTTTGTTTATGCCTTTATTTTCCAGAGAGCTGATTTTTATATATTCTTCTTGCTGTTGGTAACTTAGGCATTTTGAAAAAATATTATTTTTTCGAATGTATTACATGAACAGTATTACTATACTCTATTTCCATTTTAAAACATTTTGTGATCCCCTTGATGTATTGTTTAATTACTCCGTGTTTTCTTTCTGCACAAAATAACAGGTCCTAAACTTTCTATCCTATTGAAAACTAGTAACTTTTTTGCCTGTAAGAGTCCATTTGCAACGGATTCTTACATGTTTTCCGCTTCAAATAAACTTCATTACCTTATTCGAATTGAGAACCTTGCCTTGCGAAAGAACTGTGACTTATGTAAATCAGTATTGTTATATAAGCAGTACAGTAAATAGGAAATGATTAGATAGAGAGATTGGAAAAATTAGAAAGATCTGAGATATTGGAGTGATAGGTGATAAGAAGAAGTGAATTTGATGAGCACACGATATTGGTGCGAGAAAGTGAAGGGATATTCTAGAAGTGTATACTCAACTCGGATCCAGTTGTGCTGTTTTATTAAGGTAAGTAGAATTCTCATTTTTTATCTTCGGCATTAAACGCGATTCAGTAACCGCTCCATATTCGTAATACAAAAATATATTTTTGATCATTCTAAACTTTAGAATAAACTTGGTTATATTTATTTGACTGTCTATTTTTTCACTAATCATTTATTACATTTCGATGACTCAAAATTTAAGTAGCAAAACGGGGCCGATACGTGGGGGAAAAATAGATGATTTTGAGCCGCCAAATGCATCAACACCCTAGGATCTTCAGCTGTTTATGTCCAACTTCGAATCAGGTACTTTATTTCTCTTAGAAGTGCATAAATTTATCTTAATGAGTCTTAATTTGAGCCTCGGTCAAGTCATTGGGAGGGGGGGAGGTGATACCTGATCCAAACTTCCCAGGAGCCAATGGGAGTTACTTTAATGAGATGAGGATGATATCTTCAGATATTTTCATTGAGTATATACACTCATGGACAAAAAAATTAGCGCACCAAGGAGTCGTCAAAATGAAACGAAATTTTACATACGTAACGACTACTTTGATATAAGTAAATGATTAGAAAATCAAAGGAAAGGGATCATTTATTTCAGAGAATAAGGCAAAAGAACGGAGGATTTAATACCCTGTTGAACCCCCTGTAGCGCGAATGCACGAGGCGATACGATCGAGCATTGAGGCATATAAGTTCTGTATGATGTCTTGAGACATTTCGTTCCCTATTTGCTGTAACCTTGCCTCTAGTTCGTTCAAACTCGTGGGATGCCCAACTCGCCGTCCCAAATGAGCCCAGATATGCTCGATTGGAGACAAATCTGGGGATCAGGCAGGCCAAGGAAAGGTAGTAACAACGCGAAGACAGTCTTGTGACACCCTTGCCGTGGGAGATCGAGCATTGTCTTGTTGAAAAATGGCTCCTGGGAACCGTTGCATGAGAGGCAACACATGTGGTTGCAGGATGTCATGGACATACCACTGGGCTGTCATGGTGCCACGGATCAATACTAAGGGTGACCGTGTATTGAAGGCAATAGCACCCCATACCATCACACCAGCTGTGGGAGTGGTGTGTCGCTGTAAAGCAAAGGCAGGATTGAGGCGTTCACCACGGGGTCTCCACTCACGAACACGATTGTCATCACTGCTGAGATTGAATCTGGATTCGTCGCTAAAGACGACCTGGTTCCATTCCGCTGCAGTCCAGTTTCATCGTGCGCTGCACCACTCCAAACGGAGGCGTCGATGGGTGGGCGTCAAGGGCAGCACACGTAATGGGCACCGTGATCCCAAACGTCCTTCAGCCAGGCGCCTTCGTATGGTTCAAGAAGACACAGGGCCCCCTAGTGAAGGTGCTACCCGTGCCTAGATGGCGGCCGATGAAGCAGTTGGCTGTACGCGTGCATTTCTTACCATGTGGTAGTCTTCTCGACGACTGGTCTGTCGAGGGTCTTCAATTCTTAGTAATAACTTTTCCAGATTTATATCTAACTCACTCTTCGTAATTATAAATTTGGACTAAAATCGAACAAAAAAATTATAACACCGCATAAAATTCTAAAGGAAAAATTTATTATATATATATAATTTTGTTTAAATTTATCTTAAACATTATTTAAATATTATTTATGAATTTGAAGCTGCATATTTTCTTCACCTGCTACAGTCTCATTTAGATGAGGCCGCTGTAACCGAGTAGTCATAGGCGCGAGCTCGCGGTTGGTATTGTTTTTGTCAAGTCATGGGTCGAGTCCTGATGCCTTTAAGGACCCACCGTGTAGCAAGCTGATGCATAATAAATCTGTTGAGGTTCCAAGTCTTCCCGTTAGCTCTTGATATGGAAGTTTGGAGTCGAAGTAACAGCTCAAGTGTCATCTTCGTCACTTGACCGAGGTTCAAAAACTACGCTCATCACCAATAGCCCTCGTGTTGCTTCGAGAACGAAGTTAACAAACAATCAGTCAATCAGTCACATTCAATTAACCTACTTTATGAATCAAATTTTTTCGATTTTTTTTTTTTTTTTGAAGTTTCTCCAAGATTGAAAAAAAATAGTATTGATAACTTTCAATTTTTCTCCAAACTTTCAATCAATTCTTTATATTTATAACTAGTTATTGATGCCAACTCGGGTGCTGTTATAAATGCTGAGAAAAACTGACTAACTGTTTTCGTTTCATGTATTCACATTTAAAACTAAAAACAAAGGGTCAAAGTTTTTGAGTTTATAGGATTTTTATGTAAAAATACTATAAATTGAAAAGATATAAAATAATGCAGAAGCTAAAATTATACAGGGTATCAAAAATTTTAAGAATTAGTTCTAAAACGGAAATTTTACATCTTAGTCTTAATGTTATCTGATGCAATTAAATAATTAGTAACAAAAAAAACCCAACTCTGTAGTCATCCGTTTTCCAAACATTCATTGTACAAAATTACTCCTTTTGGCAAAACTATCTCGTTATAATAAGTTTGAATTTAATCTATAATAAAATTAAATGCATTTTATACTTATATTTCTAACTATTAATAACTACTAAGACATTTATTTGTGTTCTTTAAGAAAATTTTAAGATCAGGGGTGTATTTTCAAATCAAATGAATGGAAACAATTTGCTTAAGACCTTGTGACGTCACGGCATCTTTACTATTCATTTGAGCCATCGAAACTCAATATAAGTTCATTTAAGAAAGAGTCAGTTAATAAACTCAAAATGGTTTAACTAGATTCACATGAATGATACACAAACTAGATTCACTTGAATGATACACAAAATAATTATTCTGTGGTAAGGGATCCTATAGGAATCGGAAAATATCTGTCTTTGTCTTTTGATTTCATGTGTGATAGGATAGTTTTCAATTTTTTAAAAATTGAAGTTGTCAATATTTTCTGGAAAATTCAAGAAGTTGATTGAGATTTTTTTAAAAGTGTTTTCTTAACAAGAGGAAATCAAGATTGAAACTATTCTAAAGAGGACTAGAAGTCACTTCTTTACAACTGTTTTTTCGTACTTGACCAGTTCTGTTATCCACAACATCTGGCACACAATCTCGATGATCAGCGTATAAAGATCGCTTGGAGAAGAAAAAAATAACTTCAACAACGTCGGATCCAACCTGAATTTCAACTTCCTTCCATTGCGTGACTTGATAACGGGCGACGACGTCGAGATCGGATATGTCGTCAAAACCTTCAGCGGTGAAGAAATGTCACTCCGCCAATCGTTAAACAGAAATGCAGGCTCGTTTGATAGATATCCATACAGGTTTGCCTTTAATCAGTGGTTTAAGCCGATTGTGCGATTTCTCCATAATAGAATACTGATCATCTTACAGTGGTTGTTCCATCCAGCTCTCGGTTAACCTATGCTTGAGTACTGTTTTTAGTTGCCTAAAGCTATGGATTTCTAGCTCTAAAACTGAGGTGCCGTTATCTGGTGGTCGCAATATTACACTGATTGAAGTCAGTAATTTTCCTAAGCAAAACTTTCCTAAGAAACCATAGCTTATTCATTGATTTACCTACCATTCGCATTCAAAGTTCTTCAGGAAACCACGCCATCTGGTTTACATAGACCACATTTTAGTGATATCATCCAAAGCAATATTGTGGCCACTAGATAACGGTTCCACTTTCCTAGGAGGCCATAACTTAAGGAAACGAGCGCTTACAGTATACCGTTATACAGTGCATTATTAGCAGCGTTCCCGTTTTTCTCGCATCCCAAAAGATGGGCTAAAGAATGAAAAAATTCACTTTTAAAATTGCTACATTGACCTGTGGTTATGACTTTCGGTACTCCAAACCTAGGAATCCAGCTAGTTATGAATGCTATCACAACTGAAACTGCCGACTGATCTACAATCTGAACCCCCACTTCCGGCCACCACATAAACCTGCCATGAATGGTCAAACAGTAATATACCCTTTTGATGGAGGAAACGGACCTACAAGGTCAAGATGCACATGTGAAAATCGCTCATCAGGTATACGGTTTTTTCTTTTTCTTTTTCTTTTTTTCTTTTTTTTTTTTTTTTTTTTTTTTGCCGTAGGTTAACTTCAACATTTACAACTGTCCATTGTAATACCATGTACTGAGTTAAATACTAACTTTCGGTATGACTTAGGAATATATGGAAGTATGATTCCAGTTAAAACATCACATATCGATCCACGCTTGATTGTACAGAAACAGGTTTGTATGTTAAACTGAAATTATGCTTTAGTTCCTCAAGTTTCTAATCTTCTCTTTGCGCCTTTGCCAGTGCTACGTAATCCAAAAATCACCATAGGTTTCGTTTGACTTCTCATCGACTGAGTAATGCAGCTCCTATGGCGATATCACAAGCATCGACACGCAATGAAACATCTGTTTCCGAATTCACACGCGATAAAAGTGCTGCGTAAGTTAATGATTGTTTACTGGACTCAATCGCTTTTATTGTAACCTTAACCCATAATAACTTTTAATTTTTCTCAGCATTTCCTTTAATTAAGTTATACAGAGGCATTTGAGCTTCAGCCGCTTTGGTCAAAAGACGATGATAAAAACTAAGCAAAGCCAAAAATTACTTCAAACTAGCCACAGTTTCGGGTTGTGGATAATTAAACAAAACCTGTACTTTCTTTGCAAGAGGCATTTTTTATTTCAAAGTGTCATGTACTGTACAGCCTAAAAATACTCATTGTTTGACACCAAAGACGCATTTCTCGATGTTGTGTATAAGACCAAAACTGTTTAATTTCTCAAATGCGTTTTTCAAACCACTTAAATGGGATTCCTCATTATCTGAAGCAACAAGTATGTCATCAAGACACAGTCCTGTAACACACCATCATATAATCAAATCACACCATAAATCAAATCCTGTAACACACCATCGGAGATTGCTGAAATTTTTATATATCTTTCTTTAAGCCGAACGGCATGTACAGAAATTCGAATAAACCCAGGGGAGTTAACGTTTAATAAATCCTCTGGGGCTGTTTTAGCGATACCCGCTTCCTCTATAGCTATTTGGAAATAAGCGCTCTTTAAATTCAGCTTCGAAAAAATAGTTTTTCCAGTTTTATTATTCAAACTAGAGTGATTTATGGTTATAGTTAGTTATAGCTATTTATCACTCAATTTACGCTCTATGGCCAAAATCGCTAACCCATTAAGACAATTTTAAGTAGACATGGTCTTTAAATAATTTTTATTATTTTTAATTCAGAAAAAGCTCTTAAGCTGGTAGCAACAGTTATTGGCAACAATCTTAAAGCAACGCTCTTAGCTCAATTTTAAGGGAAGTAAGGAATTTAAGAACAACTGGACTTTCTTTCTGTCCACACATTTCTGTAATATTTCATTTCAACACTCCTTTATTTTCTAGATTCAAGTAATTGAAATATATTTTTGTGAGTCATGGGTGCTTTTTTTTTTTGTCCTTTGCGTTCTAGTTCAGTCAATTTTGCCACTCCTAAATTTTACCGCCGCAGTGCCTACCGCACAGGGCCGGCCCGGCATGGAATATAATTAGTGCACTGCTGCTCAGATGGGAAAAATTTAGATGGTTTAACTTCCGAAAGATATCGGACATGTATGTAAGGCTATGTGAAGATATTCTCAATCATCAAATTATCCTAAATTCTTCGCAGAAAGGCTTTATTACAGAAAACAATCCCCCATTGCCTAACCACTTTGTGCAAGGATTATTAAAATATACACCTATCATTGTCAGGTGTCGACCCATGATCCCATCCCTCTCAATAGATACTGATTCTGCAGGTTAAAATCTATATATCCATTGTATTTATTATACCATATATATTATTATGGATTTGATTTTTCATGCTGAAATACAGTTTGGATCGAAAATATTAGCTGTTATACAACCCCCTCTGTTTCTGCATCTTTTTTCGTGAACCCTCGAGACCATTTCAGGTACCCATCAAGGTTCGCGTACCACAGGTTGAGCAACTCTGGTTTAGAGCTATTAATTTTGTCTCTGGTCTTGTTATAAATATAGTTACACAAGTTATATCCAAAACTCATAATCTAACTTATTAGATAATAACGCTTACACATTAGATAATAAAAGAATAGTAAAATGTGAAGTTAAAATGAATTAAAAAATAAACTTTAAATTTAATATTTTACACAATAAGTAATGTATAAATAAGAATGATATTAAAAAGAGTTTGATATCTTTATTTATTACAAGAATAGTAGAATTACTTATATGAATGAAACATATTTTAACTGTTTTCTTATTTTGCTTTGTTATAACGAATTGTCTTTGTTATTATTGAAAGATACATTGACTGAACAAAAATTTTAGCTTAACATCTTTAAAACGTTCATTTAGACTTAAACAATCAAAATCAAAACAAATTAATAATATGTGTCGTTTAATTAATCGCTTCTTAACCAAATATTATAAGGGAGAATTTTACCTATCTTAATAATTCCAAACAATTAGATTGAATTTATTGGATCCGATTCCAATAGATTTCTAGTGACAGGATCAGCTTCAAACATTCAATATCAGCATATCGCCTCGCAAAAACTTGAACCAATATAGTGTTCCTATGAATATCTCTAACTTTCTATTTCCCCCATCCATTCTCTACGCTTCTTTAATAGTCAAGCTAATTTAAGTATGCCCTTGCTCATTCACAAAGCGATAATCTCATATCAAACGGCCTAGTAAAGTAGCCCCAGGGTTTTGTTAAAAGGGTGAATTCGTTACACCCTGAGAGTAATTATGATTGTTTATAATTTAGAAAATATTCTAATTATTTTCTATGGAAAAAAAATACCGTTCATCCTTCTTATTTCTATAAAGATAATACAACTTATTTAATTTTCAATATATTTGGAGGAAAATATCATTTTAAATTTTCAGTTTATCAGAAATACATTTTGTTAAATTTAAACTTGGTTCTAGTTTTTTAAAAAGAAAAAAGATATTTTTCCCTCGCTTTCATTTTATTTGATGTTATTAAGGTAAATTTGTTCGATTTCTTCATTTTAGAAACTTTGCATGGGTTCTCAGTTGTCCTTGAATTTTTAAAAATAATTTACAGTATTTAATATATCTTCAAACGAATTTATTACATATGTATAATGATTTAATGATGGGAGAGAAAGTTAATCGTATTCGACTCTGTTTTGAAACTGATTTCTCTTTTAAAAAATGAGTGTTGTTTTATACAAATTAAAGTTTTTTTTTTTTTTTTCACCTTTGTTAACTGATATAAAACGGAGGAATACTTCTGTTCCAAGAGAAGAAACGGTCGAACCATCATATGCCGGTTATCCGTTGTTTACTTTTCAGTAGTTGCATTCTAATTTATTCCAGGATTATGAATGGCTCCCAACGGACCACCTAGTGACATCTAGTGTTGGGATATGACAAAAGCTTTTTTATTATTATTCAACAATGCAACATTAATCACAGCTTTTGCCACTAGATGGCACGACTTTACGGGAACATAAATCATGTCAGTTGGTTGAAACGTGAGATACTTTTTAATGGTTCCTACTTTATGATAGAACCACGACTTTCGTAAGTTTCGGTTTTTTTCGTAATGAAAAGTAAAAGTTCGCGGCCTCTTTTTTTCTTTCCTTATTATTTTTTCTTTTACAAATATCTTCTAATATTAAATTTTTATGACTTTTATTAGTAGAAAAATTTGGAACTTTTCAATAATTGAAAACTTCTACAAAAATGGTTTAAAACTTTCAATTACACAAAAAATGCATGGAATAAATTCTTTTTAAGGTTCTACATTCTGAAATAATTTCAAATTTCACATTTTTCTGTGAGTATTAATATCTATTTAAATTTTATATAATACTAGTGCTTCTGTGGCCTGGTGGCGCAACGGTAGCGCGTCTGACTCCAGATCAGAAGGTTGCGTGTTCAAATCACGTCCGGGTCACTTAGTTTTTTAATTTTTCAGCAATAATATTTTATTTACTTGTCTTTAATGAATGGGTACCAAGCGAAAAAGAATTGTCTTTTCAATATTTTATTTTAGATCTTGGTTTCCTTAAAGAAAAGTATTGTTAAAAAATTATCTAAAAATATTTCATTAGCTTCATTTTAGGTAAGTCTTTCCTGCAAAAGATGTCGTCAACCTTCACACACTGTGTGTAAAAAAATTGAAAATTCGTGATAAATCTGAAATAAATAAGTTTCACTTTAGAAACTGTTGAAGCAAAAATTTGAATTCATATAATTTTATTTGTAAATACACACTATCTCACTCATAAAGCTCAAGAACAAAATAAATCTAAGGCATTCATTCAACTAACATTCTATAAAAATAATATTTTTCGTTCAAAATCATACAATGAACCCGGATTAATTTTTTTAAGAAATCAAGGTTACATATATTATATTTAAATTGAATTCAATTATCATTTTCTTCATATATTGAACATCATAAAATAATTTAGTTTAATCTCTGAAAGATTTAGGAGCATTAACCATTTTATGTATCACAACAAATAGCTAATCTTACAATTTGGAAGGGGGTAGGGGTGTATTGATTTCTTGAAAAATGCGTCATAAACTTCTTCACATTTTTTCAAAATGAAAATATGTTTAAATTATCCGAATTGAAATCCTTTAATTGCATGAAATATTTAAAGCGTATTCCTAACTGTGCAATAATTTTTCGTCGAGTTCAGCTCACACATTGATAATTTATTTTAAAAAATAATCATATAAACTGCTTCGAATGCTTCATAAGTTGGGGGGAAAAATATATACGTGGAGATTTGATAACAAAAAAATAATAATTTAATATAATTTAAATCTTTGTAAAGTTTGCATTGTAGTATTTTTTTAACATAATTTCTTGAATTTTAAAGCCCTCAATAAATGATAAAACCTCGAACATGCCATAATATTTTCTAATTCTCTGTTTGTTCAGTGATTATATAATTTTATCTTTTAAGATTCTAAAAAATTTTATAATTTTGTTCTTTCTAAACATATAAAAAAGGTTTCCAAAATTTAAAACTTGTATAAAAAATGAGTACAAAGTTGAATTTAAAAACATTTAATTTTTAATCAATTTCAGATCAGGAAAAAACTACATTTTCAAGATGTACATATTTTTAAAATAAGCTTTTTAATTGTTTGAAACTTTTAAGACATAAACAAACTGCACTTGGAAGGCTCATCAAAAGATTAAGAAAATTACCGAACCTTTTTACAGTATTAATCAATTTGCATTATTATTTCCTGCCATATTATAACCAGTCATTAATTATTATCACCAGTATTATAACCACCCGGTAATTATTAAATATCAAGTAGAAATCATTTGTAGTGCATTAAATGAATCATAATACGGAATTTATTCAATTTTTAGTAATTTCCGAACAAATATTAGTAATTTTGCATTTTCCGAATCTACGTTTTTATATTTTAATAACATTATTTTTTTTTCCTTTTAAAATTTTCTGCGTAATAAAAATAAAATATTTTTTACACTTAAAGGCTGCATCATTTCTAAATATACTTTTTAATTGTTAGAATAATTAACTTTTTAATGGTGTTGACTGAGAAAGAGTGTACTTAAATGGGGAATTTATTTTCGTATCTGTACAAACAATAGCAAAGGATAAATGGCTATTTAAAAATGAAATAATAATTAATACTAAAAAATCTTTTTGGTTAAAACTCTATGGAGTTTTTCAAAATGTTTCTTTAAATACAATATATAACACGTTTCGGTTATTACTGTACTGACAGATATAGTTCATTGTATCTATGATAGAGGGCGCTTTATAGGATTATCTGATGTATAGCAGACGATAATGTTCGAATACCACCATGCTAAATGTTATTTTTTCGCATTATTCTCTTCTTAAAATAAAAGTACCCTGTTTTAAATTATAACTGGTAAGATTTCAAGTGAAAAGAAAGCTTCATAATCTTGAATTTACCAGCCATGTATCACTCTTTATCATTCAAATTTATCAATAAGCTTTCTCGGGGGAAAAAAATCCAGGTTTATAATTAGAAAGGTTGCATTTGAAAATTATATTAATTTATCAATTGAATTTTAAAACTAATTGAAGTTAAATCGAATTTTAAAAGGAGGTATTTTATTGTATAAAATTTAATCTGATTTAAAATGAGCGCATGAATAACAAACTTTGAATTTTCTTTACGTGATTTTAATTTTAAATATGTAAACAATTTTATGCAATTTTAATACAATTTTTATACAATTTATTTTATACAAATTTTAACAATATTTCTACATATTTAAAACATTTTTAAGAATATTCTAAGAATATTTTTAATACAATTAGCAATTATTTTTATTAAAGAATTTTCAAGACAGTCAAAGAAAACAAGATTCTAGGTCTCAAAACTCTACACGTGTTTTTTTTTTTTTAAATCTCATAGAATACTTCAATGCGTCTTTTAAAAAAAAGGAGGAGTAAAAGATTTTGAAGCATACGAAATTTTTTTGAAAACACAACCTTATAATAGGTCTAACAGCTAATTCTTTTCCAATAAGATATTGTATTTCATTATCAGATATCGATACGCCTTAATTTAATTCGATGTGAAATTACTGACAAAGTTTTAGATTGTAATACTGGAGGAAGGTGGGTCTTTAAAAATGCATATATGATCATTTAATCTGATTTTTAACTAAATTTTAATAACTCAAGTTCAAATTTTAAACTAAACATTCTATGACATTTTGTAACAGGGTTTGTACTAACAGTAATTGTTTGTCATTGGTTATGTATATATGAAAACTGATTTTTTTTCCATATACCTTTTTTAATCCAAATATATTTTGCCCGAAAACAAATTCCTGCTTATTTGTTTTTAATTCAAAAAGGTTTTGGTATGATGAAGTTATTGACATACCTGAGAGAAATTTATTTTCTATAACTACAATAACGATGTATCATACAATACCTTTGAATTTTGTGCTACGAATTTGTATTACTATATTATACTGATGGAATATAACTTAACCATCTAATTTGACTATTAATATAAATTTGTACAATCTTTTATGCCACTGATAATAGAGTTATCCGTTCATATTTCAAATAAAATATTATCAGAAATAACTAAAAAAGTTAAATGAAGTTTGAATATCTGAATATAATCTTGAAAGTGTTGTGGGAGATATAAGGAATGATTATACTCTTTTTTTTTAATTCTTATATATTTAAAATTTCAATTTATTACATTATATTCAGCCAATTCATTCCTTGAATAAATAAATTGCTGATGAACCATTTGATCTAAGTACCTACCTCCAAGCGAGATAGAGAAGTAGTTTTGAAGGAAAGAGAGAAAAAAAAGTATTTATTTTGAAGTTTGCCTACTCATAATCTATTATAAGGTTTCAATGATTGTAATTTTGCACGGTTTAATTGCATACATTTAACTCTTAATTTGCATGTTTTAAGTGAAAGTATATAAATTAAACGTATAAAAATAAAGGTAATAGAGTCAAGATTATTTTCATACGATTAATTTTTTCAAATACTAATAAATTAGATTAATTTTGTTTCAATATGATTACACAGATATTTCGGAATTGGTTACTGTTAATAGAGGATTCATAATAATTATAACTTTAAGTGAAATGCATGAAATTTGTGAATCAGGGTCCGCTTATGGGAATAAACCAAAAATGAAATGTAAATAACTTGCCAGTAGCTTAGAGACCTTTTAAAAGGGAGGAAAAACAGTTTTAATGTTTTTATTTCATTTGTTTTTTATTACAGCATTCTCACTATGTTTTAAAAATAGCATTCTTTCAATTAACTTAGAAAATGTTTTTTACACGCACATAATTTTGATTTGTTCCCGAAAAAGGCACATTTTTCTTTGACACTTTTGACGGTGATTTATTCCAGAATCTCATCACAGTTGTGATCGAAAAAAAGAAAAAAAAAGTATATTTATTTTGACTCCTTGACTCCTTCATTCGTTAATTATCATGTAGATATTTCGAGCCTATCTTTCAAGGGGATGAAAGACTTTGTCATACGGATATTCTCGCCGTTTCTCATCTGATCTATTTCTGAACTCACTGTTCTTATCCAAGATCCATTCTTGTTCAAGACATTCGCGTACTTAAGGGGGATAAGCATACACCAGAACTTAAGGGGGATAAGTATATACCAATCAGAGGTGAAAAAAATCATCACTACTAAATCTAAATTTAATTTTGCTTTTATCAAATAAATTAAATTTTAATATTAAGTATTAAATAATGAAAAGAGAGAAAAAAAAAGGGAACATTCATATGAAATACTTAAAATATTATACTTTATAATACAATTTGCTATGAAAAAAAAAATGTTTTATTCAGTCGAAGAGTTCACAAACATCAGAGAAAAATACAGCCGTATTTCAGCAACAGTAAAAATATCATTTCTCCTTTTGTAAAATAATTTTATACTTCGACTTTGAAAGGACATAAACTAATTTTTTTCTTGTCTTTCTTTAAAATATTTGTCTTCAAAAGTATGTTATAAATGAATAAAGATGACGTATTATATTCAAATCGAAAGGGGAAAATATGAAAATTTTTCTCTACGTCGTATGCATGATAGTTGAATTTTCCTTCAAAGATTTTCCCATTCTATTATATTTCTTTTCTTTAAAGATGTATTTAATATTCAATAGGGACTTTTTGATACAATCCTTATCCACATTACACCTTTAACACGTACATAACATTATATATTAAGAAAGTAAATCAACATAGAACTTGTGGCTCATAAGATTTATAATCACTTCTTAATTTTTTACTATACATTAACAACTAAACTTAAAATAAAATAACGTTATTTGTATCTTGTCTAGTTAACATTTATGGCAAAATTTCTATGCCATTTATTTAATAAATATTGCTTAATTTTATCTAATTCCCGGTTTAGCTCAACAATTATTTATTTTCCAAAAATGAAAAAAATTTAGTTAAGCTTTATAAATTGGAACTGGTTACGCTTTTAAAAATTGAACTAGAAGAGAGAGTCAATTTTTTAATCGATATATTTCTTATATTTCTACCTATGATAATGTATTATAGTTAACTTAAAAAATATATGCTGAATATCAAAATTGAAACCATTTCAAAATCAGCTGAAAATTCATGTACTTCAAATACAAACAAGTCGCTTTTGTAAACTATACATATTTAGCTCAATCTTTATTTTTGTTATAAAAAAAGGACTTTATGTAGCAGAGAGAATAGAAAATATGATTAAATAAACGATAAAACAAGAAAATGAAGAAGATAAATGTTCACAAAGAACTTAAAAATAAATTTAAATATTAGTTGACGTTTGCGCATTTCTTTTACTCCCTCTCTCTCTCTGTCTCTTTAGAATGAAAAATATGTATTAGCGAGTAATTTATCTAATTTATGGCTTGAGAGATGAATGAGTTTCAGTTTCTAGACTTGTAAAATAAAGACGTAGGCGGATTTTTACAGAAAAGCTCATAATCTCCTTCCGAAACAGAAAAATTAACTCATAATTACTTATTTTTTATATGATCATTATAAAAAACTGATAATTACATGTTAATTAAGTACTTTTTCTCAGTTATATATTTTTTCACAATAATGTATGTAATTTACGGAAATATTTACTTTTTTATATATATGTACTCTCAGTAACAAAAAATTGATGAATGGATATCTGAATATAAATAAAACTGACAGAAAGATGCAAAGATTTAAAATAATTGTAATGAAACAACGAACGTTACTTTGTTAGAAATCCACACCAGGTATTTAAAATATTTTACTAATATTGTGCTTCCTATTACGACCTTTATTAATACATAACTGCGTCTGACTTTATGCGAAACTTTACAAATAGCACGTCGATATTAATTAATTTAATAGGACATATCTTAATTAATAATATGTGAATTAAAAAGTCTTGAGTATATAAATATAAGTACCTATTTGAAATTAATTTTTAATTATATTAATTAACACGAATGAATCTCTATTTATCATTAAAACTTGTTACACGAGCTTAAATAGTATTTTCTTAAGGGGACTTAGTACCTTACGAAATCAAAAGTAGAACATTTTGACAAACTTTTTTCGATTCTTCATAAAACAACAATTTTTACTCCTTTCAGTATGAAACTTTGCCAGTTTGTGTAATAAAGTGCATAGTTTAAAATATTGGGTCAAGTTTTGCTATTAAATTAATATACTTTCTTATACAACATGAAATATGCGTACAAAAATTTGAAAAATAAATTAGCTTACCTTACGTTATCCACAAGATAACTTTTGAAAGATGTACAATAAAACCATAATTCTTATACCAAATTGAAGCTAAATAATGACCTTATTCTGTAAACCTCAAATTTTAAATTTACCTTACATTAAAAAAAATTGAAAAATTAAAAAAGTTATCAAGTTTGTATTTAGTAACTTTTTTTTTCATGTATCATGTTATAAAATAAAATCTAATCATCCTATTAACAAAATTGAGGTTCACAGAATAAAGATTTACAAGTGCAACACTTTTGTAAAATGTTAAAGCTCTGCATGCAAAAGATTTTTTTTAATCCTGTGGGAAAGTATGAATATAGCAAACTGAGAAAAAGAGGTTTGTTTATATTGCATTACATAGAACAAGCCACTTTAGATATTTACATTTTTTGTTGCACAGGGCGTAATAATTGTCGGATTTTGACGCGGTTTGTTTTAAAATGCTCCTAATATTCAGTACTATTTTTTAAAATCAAATTTGAAAAATCGAATTTTTGGAGGTGCAAAGGTACTAAGTCCCCTTAAGTTAATAAATACAAATTCTTCCTTTTATCAACAATTTTAAAATCGGGCAGCTTTTACCTCTAATGTTTCTATTCTGTGTGAACCCAGCCTTCACTCATTTCAAGAAGAATAAAGCAAATTTTCTATAAACAAAAGGGGTTAATTCACAAATGGCAACTCAACCGCTTCTTCCTTCACGTTTCTGCTTACAACCCTTCAATGCGCATCTTGATTGGAAGTCGCACGATTCCCAATCCCACCAAAAAATCTCAACTGTGATTAAATTCCTCAAAGATCCATTAGCCCCAAAATCTAGGTCGATTCACTGCAGAACTACCTTAAAATAAGCAAGTCCCAGACGTTGTGACAAGTCCATCCTACGCCAACAGTAATGATCCAACCAAGTCGTCGCTTATGAAGGCTCCCCCCCCCCTACCCTCTTCTTCGTTTTCTTTGGCTATGATTATTTTTACTTTTCCACAAAGCGAATGGAATCTCGCTCTAGAATCACTATTATCCAATTATTCTGTCCAACGGCGAGGAAGATGACTACGTTGGGGAAGAAAAGGTTCCAGAAAACTAGTGCACACCGGTACTTTGCAGTCAGGATTGTAATAATACCCATGCTTATGCTTGATATCCATTGGGACGAGCATAACGTAACTCTTACCACCTTTTTTTTTCTCTTTTTTCTTCGTCGCGTCATGTAATTATACACGAACACATCGGGGTAGTCTACCGGAATCGAGCGTTAGAGAACCAAGAAAGTGACCACTGAATCGGTAAAGCTTTACATCCTGTTTGTTAGCAGACAGGAACACACGTGGATAAAAGTTTAAAGATCTGTGAACTCGATATTTAAAATAATATAAATTATCAAGAGAATTCAAATTGCAAATAACATATACCCCAACTTTCACAACTTCCTTTTTGAGAAAGGATTTGGAAATTTTTTTAGATTATACAAATACGAATCAAAAATTAGCAATCATTTAAATTACAATACTCATGCGAAAAGTAACTTTTAACAAGAGATTTAAAATTAACTTTTTCTTAAATATTTTTTCGCTCTGGATTTGTGTCTTGTACTTAAAAGCAAGGAAAGGTTAGTAATCAAATATTACCATAAAAATGTTCAAGCAGAATTATCACAAATAAAGAAGGTAGAATTTACACTAAGATCAAGAATACTCGCTAGCTCGTTCACAGTAAATATATTCGCTAATTTTAAAATTTAATACTTTTTTTTTAATACGATGAACTTTATTATACAAAAATTATTATAACTTCGATATCAAATCAAAGTTTTATTTTGACAAACTGTTGAACTAAACTATTATTAATAATAATATGATTGTGATTGTTTATTAAATTCGCAATGAGAAGCAATACCGTGAGGGTTATATTATTGGTAATAAAGAAACTATTAAAAATAACTAAATTATAAATATATAATGAATAATAAAGAAGATATTTACCAGGTTTAAGAATGTGCTCAAAGTAAAAGCATTCGCTGATTTTTTTTAAGTTTAAAACTTTTTATGAGATACAATGACTTTTATTTTACAAAAACTACTGTTATTTTGGTACTAATGCAGTGATCCATTTTCATAAATTATTGAGTTACTTTAACCCTTTAAAAGTAAAATTTGGACTATTCATTTGTATTTATTAACATTGAATTGAATTATTTTTAGGTAAGAAAAAAAACAAGAAAGAAACAAGATACATGCTGGTCAATAAAGTAAAAAAAAAATTTAGCAATATAATTTTATGAATTTTTGCTTAACTTAAAAAGAAGACAATTTTAATAAACTTCATTATTTCCGTTTATTCTTTAGTGCTCAAAATCGAGACTCAAAGTATGGGTTCTTTCTTTTTTGTTCTGTCTCAAACGGATATAACTTCGCACTCACCCCTTTCCTAATACAATAAAAAATTATTAAGCAATATATGTGCTTCCTTTTAGTTCATTAAAATGCATAAATAACAGTTCATATATTCTAAATAACAATAATAATAATACATTAACACTTTTATTACATAAAAAATCTCCAGTAAAATTATATACATCAAAGACATTACAATTTTAAGACTTGTTTATTTTGAATATGATGTCGTGATATTGATGACAAATAGCATCTTAAGCTTATCGTTAATTAAATATTCAACAAATCTTATCTGTTGTCCCTAAAAATAGTTAATCGGATATTTTCCTCATATGAACTCATAAATCCAAGGGTAAAAATCTCCACTAGAAGCACTTAGATTCCGATAAACAGTTCATAAGTATACATTAAAATTACTTACAAATTACATAAATATACAATAAATTTTAAAGGCTATAGATAAAATATCGGGAATACTTATCCTTATCAAAAAGAAAAAAGATTTTGTGTTGCAAAACTTCGAAATTCCACCACAAATATTGTTTCTATATATCTAAAATAAATCTAATATATTTGGAGCTATTCGCAAATGATGATGAGACCCAAGATATAAAAATTTACGAATAGTTCTGAATATAAATCCTGTGTTAAAATCTTATTTTTTTTAAAACAATAATAATACGCTATTTATTACGTGCACATAATGAAATATCATTTGCGTAATATAAAATAAATCACTGAACCTATAACTAAAAAATTCTTACGGGAAGAAAATAAAGCATTTTTCGTGCAACGTTTTAATTTAGTGATTTGTAATTAATATTCTTGGTGAAAGGTAAAAAAATCCTCATTCTTTCTTAAATTAAAACTCGATGCAAAAATAGTTTGAGAAAGAAAAAGAAAGCGAATTGTATATAAAAATAACTTTCTATTATTAGAAATCTGTCACTCTAATTTAGATCTCAACCGTTCATGTTATTTTTTAAATAGAACATTACTGTGTTCGAAATCATAATTTTGACATTTCTGTAATTCATTTTTCCATTTGCCAATCCTAGCTTTTTTCCATTTGACCGACACTGCTAAAAAATGAATAACTAGGAATAAGGAAAGATCACCATTAGTGAGAAAAATATTCCTTCCAGATGGAACTTGAACAGCTTGGTTCAATTACAATCCTCGTTCACTTTTTCTGAGAAAACTGCAGATTTTTTTAGAGATGTTTTTCATGTGATTAATTTTTTTCTCGTTATTTTACGGGTCACGCTATTTTTCGTGAGTTCGGGTGTTTTCATTCAATAAATGTTTTCATATGTACATATAGGGAGATCAAGGTACCGAACGACGAGGAATGATCAAAAGCAAACAAAAGAACCTTTAAAGTTATCATTTTTCTATTTTATCAAGGCTCATCAACGAAAAGATTAGTTTTTTTTTAAAGTGACTTCGCAAACATATTTTTTATTGACATAATTTGCCAATATTTTGGTAATGCTTTTTATTGATTAGAATTTTACCAAAAATAACTTTATTTTATTAATAAAAATGCTAACATAAATAGATGTTACGTGTGAATGATGATGGAATTTAATGGCTCAAGAATTAAAGATGGCTATGCCTTACCAAAGAAGTTGAAACTGTAATCTGGACGTTTGAAAAATGGCGGTAGGGGCAGATAAAAATTGGTTGACATGAAGGAGGGTCGAAAAGAGAGAAGGATCGCAAGGGCATCCTTGGAACGCGTCACCTTTGTTTATGGGAAAGAAAAAGATCATTAGGGTACCTCTGTATCACGGGTCGCTGTAGCCTGGTGGTCAGGGTCGTGGACTACCGACCGGCAGTTTTCGTTCAGTCGCCGGTTCGATCCTTGGCCGCTAAAGACCCGCCGTGTAGCCGGGGCTGATACACTTTAAATCTGTTCGGGGCCCAAAGACCTCCCGTTGGCGTGGTGTCGATGTTGGGAGAGGGGGTGCCAGCTCAGGTATCATCCTCGTCACTTGACCGTGGTTCAAAATTACGAGGTCCGTCGCCAATAGCCCTCGTGTTGCTTCTAGTGCGACGTTAATAAAAACCAAACTAAAACCTCTGGATCACAATTCCCCTCCATACCTGAAGACGGTAAGCTCCTGAGGGGATAACGCATGTTGCAGAAGTATAATTTTGATTTTCCAATCCAAGAATTCACAATTGTTCAAACTAGAAAATTGAAGGATCTTGGATTAAGTAACTTTGAGGACCTGTATTGGATAATCGTATTTTAATTATTTCTGCACAGTTATATTCAAGATAATCATCCAATCTAGTATAATTTAATTATTCGTGTTTTCTTCAAACTATTAATTTAACATATAATTAAAACTTGTCTGTACTATTCCTAGATTTATAGCAAAACTTTTTCAAGATTTTGAGAACCAAATTCGTACTATATACTGTTCAAATTATTACTTTAAAGAAATAATCAATTCTTAAACTTCTCATTTACATTTAAATCAAAATTTGAGTAAAAGGAAATGAAATGAAAATAAAATTAAGTTTAGCTGTGAATGTAGAGTAAACTTAATAATCTAACAAAATTTGAATTTTTATTTGAATATATAAAATTGGAAAATAGCTGTCACGGTATTTCATACTTATATGTAAATTCTGTTTGCCTCATCATGCTTTGTTTTGTTAGAGTATATAAAAATTTAAATCTAATCTCAAATATTATCCAATATTAGAATATTACATGGGAACCCACCAAGACTCGTTCCTCTTGCGCGTATAAACAAATAATATTTTTTTTTTTTAAAAAAAAAATATTCTTTGAATGAGATGTTCTCAGAAATAATATGCAGTTTTTGGTCGCATTCCATTCGTAAACACGTCCAACCAAAAATAACACGCTTCTCCTAAACGTAAAAATGATTATATTTCCATAATTTATTCTTGTAGCAAAACCGTGGAAACAGAAAAACACAGCTTGGAGTTATGAACGAAATACACAGACATCCACACCCACACTAATTGCTCCATGTAAGGTGGGACAAAAACAAAAAGGAGAACAATTTTGTTTTATTTTTGTTCTCCACCCTTGAGGCGACCCATAAAAGGAGGTGGAGCTTAACAGACTGCTCCAGAGACTACATCTAGCTAAAAATCTTCTGGCACTTCCTGGAGAGTTGGGAACTGGACATTCCCTTGCCTCTTCTATATTACAGTACCACACAGTTAATAAGCCTATCATTAAGTGGGATATTCATCAATAATTTAAATGTTTAAAAGTCGAATAAAAAGTTTTACACTCAAAATGTAATCTTCTATTAAAATTACGTTACTCAACAACTCGGTTCCGCAAATGGTGCAAAAAAGTTAAATATTTCCTGAATCAAATTTTCTCATTTTTAATAAATATTTATGGGATATTGGGAATATATATTATAAAAGTTTTATAAATTAAACCTCTCTTCTAATAAAATTACTTTTCGATCAATTCAGTTCCGTTAGCAATGCATCATATTTTCTTGAATCAGATTTTCTCATTAATAAGCTTATGTATCGGATATCTAGAAACAAAGAATTTCCGAAGATAGAATATTTGTCTGGCTATAAGTACAGGTAATGGCGTAATTAGTAAGAAAAAAACAAACATTTGAATAACGTATCTAAATTTAAATTATTATAATAATTTCTGTGTAATTGTATATTTAATTTATTTTTCTATTAAATCAACCCAATTTTATTAATTTTCTGTTTCCGATTGCGAATAAGTACTCGTGTATATTTACAACGAACGTTGATAAAAATTTTTAATAAAATACTACTGGTTCTTTATATTACTAAAAATAATCTCTACAAACATCAAAAGCCTTAAGAACTGGAAAGAAATTTCAAAGCATTTTATGGGAAAATAAATATTTATTGCTTAAATAAATATTGTTTGTAGCATTTAATTAATCGCATCAACAATTTATTTTTTCAAACATATGCTGTTTTTCAGTATGGACTCCTAATATTGAAAAATATGCTGTTTTTCAGTATGGACTCCTAATATTAAAAAATGGGCTGTTTTTCAGTATAGGCTTTTAATATTGAAAAATATGTTGTTTTTCAGTATGGACTCCTAATATTGAAAAATATGCTGTTTTTCAGTATGGTCTCCTAATATTGAAAAATATGCTGTTTTTCAGTATAGGCTTTTAATATTGAAAGATATACTTTTTTCATCATAGGCTCTTAATACGGAAATGTAATCTGTTTTTCAGTATAGTCTCTAAATGCTGAAACGTATGCTATTTTTTTTAAGTAAATAAAATTTCCGAAAGTAAACTCAGAGTTATAAAAATAAAAAAAGGCCGAGGAAGGATACTTGAACAATTATCTCTGTTTCATCACTGGATACAGATTTCTTAAAAAAATATTTAGAGTTTTAGGCTATAAACTGTTCACAATTTTACTCTTTTCCAGGTGTGGGTTTACCAGCAGAATAAAATTTATACATTATTATTGCTAATATTTGAAAGGAATACTCTATTAATATTGATTTACTCGCAATTATTAAAACTGGATCTTTTCCATCACGTATGTATGTTTGCGCAATTATTTGAAATGTGTCATCACGTCAGTTTTATTTAAGGATTCATCATTGAAATTCATTATTAATGGATTTCAGTCTGATGTAATACAGCTCTGTTCTATTCTCATTCTGTCTGTAGCTCAAAAGTAACTCGGATATTGATTGTAACTGTGGAGACCAGCTGAGTTCATTAAACTGTGAAATCGAAATGTAGCTGAATTAATGCTTTATAATTTATAAGTGAATTCTTTGTAGTTTTTTTTTTTTTTTTTTTTTTAAAAGAACGGATAATAAGTATTTTTCAGTTAGTGTTATATTAATAAAAAATACACGATAAAATTAATGACATATGCTGTGAAAAATTTAATTAAAGCTGCTAAAAATACGCTTTTTGTTAATTTCGAAATATTTTTGGAGGATTATATATTCTGTAAAATAAATAAATAGGAAATACTGTAAAGTGAAAAAAGTTATTTAGTAGCTTAAGAATTTAAAATTTATTTTAGACTCCCAAATACTAAAGCATCCTTATATAAAGTGAAACAAGTTAAACAAATATTTAAAATAAAATATTGTCTAATATTGTTATAACATACAATAATCAGAGTTCAAAGTGAAATACGAGTTACAGTAATAACATAAATAGAGTGATAATACAAGTTCTAACGTGGATATTAATTTTCTGCGAAACGAACATTTATGTTAAATTACACATTAACTGGTTAATTCGAGAAGATAAATTTATGGTTATGTGTAAGCTACTTTTACAGTATCTACAAAAAATAATTAAGAAATATTTAATAGAAGAACTCTAAAAATATTTAAAGAAAGTTGAGTTTATTGTTTTATCAACCATTCCTTCATGTAGGATTGTTTTTCATGGACATTTTGTTTCTTTTTAATCTTTTGCATAAAAAAAAATATTATTTATTGTACACTAATCCGAGACCCTAGCTGCTGAAAATAACTTAATAATAGCTATAGTGATTCTAGAGCTGGAAATAAAAAGAAAAAAAAGAAGGTATCAATGTCTGTTATTAACAGGAAGTCGTGACGTCATCTGAACAAAAGATTAATCTGAATTTCGTAAAAAGAAAAATAAGAATTATGCTCCACTGTGTCTAAAAGTAATATTATCAACGATTGTTTTCGAGGGAGCCATAGTAAAACCACGTGTTATCGGAGTCCGACTGTATTCTTTTTTAATTATGAAGATTACATACTTTTATAAAAAGTAGAAAATAATTTCAAGGAGATATTGTGGTTAAATAATACTATCAAATTATAAAATCAAATAGAAATATGTGCAGAAATCATCCCTGATTATCTCATTTAATTCTTCGGTATATTGCTTAATATTGTGTTATACAGCAGTCATTTATTATTGTCTCATTCAAAGATTAATCTTATGTTTAAGTATAAATTATTTTAAAATAATTTTCAATTTGTAACACACAACTGAATAAATTACTGATATAGTCATTATACATAAGAATTTTTCATATATTACAAATAATATTTCAAATTTTTTCACAGTTTTTCTCAATGCATTATAATTTTTTACCTAACATTAAATGACTTTATTTCACATATTAATTAATTTATCACTATTACTTAAACGGGACTATTACAATCTTCAGAGGTTTATAAAATATGTATGTTTTACATACATATTTTATATTTATATAATATATGTATGTGTTTTACAAAATTAATTCAACATTATTATTTTTCTTATAAATTAAGTAACTGAATTTCTAAAAATTTTCTTGTCAGACTTCAATTAATTCATTGTAAAGAATTCATTGAAGAGTGAACTAAATAATAACTATTAAAAATTGCATTTTGATTTTCATGCAGTGAGTTTAACATTGTTCTTTCTAAGTAGTAATTCTAAAAATGGAAGTAAAAAAAATCTTTACCTTTCATTTTTATTTTAATTTTGAATTAATTTATTGTTAGAAGTATGCTTAAAATTGAATAAAATAGGGCTCAAGCTTTTCTCATAATGCTTTAAACATTATCTTCTTTTGAAGATAAATAAAATCTTAACGGACTATATTATAAAATACATT
The DNA here is from genome assembly GCA_019974015.1 of Nephila pilipes. Lineage (NCBI taxonomy): Eukaryota > Metazoa > Arthropoda > Arachnida > Araneae > Nephilidae > Nephila > Nephila pilipes. The sequence goes on along the minus strand of BMAW01065638.1, from coordinate 1,915,876 downwards.
ACCATTAGGAGACAATTCAATTGTAATTAATATATTCATTACTATTTATTCTTTTCTAAAGCGAGAATCTTTTTCGTCACTTGATTCTTCGATATTGAGTTATATTTTATAAGCAATTATTTTTATATTTCATTTAGGAAATATAAAATTATTTCCTTTGCATTTAGGTAATGTTTAAGCAGACGGGTAAGAAAAATTATTTTGAAAACTTTTTCAATTTTCGATTAAATTAGAAAATAAGTAAGTTTTCACGAATAGTAAAATATAGCTCAAAAAGTGCATATTAAATTAAATATCATATTTTTCTTACCTGGGAATGATACATAAATTAGCGATAATTTAAAAAAAATATTTTTTGCAAGGGGAAACACACTTTTAATAAATATTATATTTTTTATATACCTTTTTAAAAAACATATATTGTTTTCGTTGCCAAATTGCTCGAAAGCGAACTAAATTTTAATAGATATTAAATTATATTTCGATCAGAGAACTTGATATTTTAGTGTTCCTCTTCAAAAAGAAGTAAAGTTTAGGTAAATGAATATTCAAAAATTTATATTCTTACATATTTTCATTTCTCAGGTATGATGAAAAAAAAGTTAAATTAAAAGATAAATAAAATCTAGCTCAAGCTTTTAGAATTATGAATTAAACATCCTCTTCTTTTGCCTTCAAATAATATATAAATTAACCACATTTTAAAATGTATTACTTTTAGGAGAGAATTACCTTCAATAAATATTATATTCATCATTATCTATTCCTTTTTAATGCAAGACTGTTTTTCGTCACCTAATTTTCATCGATTTTTGCTAGCGAAAATATCGATGGTAGATCCAAGTTCTCTCTCTTGAAAAGCCATCGGCCTTTCCCGGCCTTCTGATTAACAATTCTGCGCTTCATTATTATTCCATTCTAATTTTTCAATGTTTGGTTCATGAATATTTGATAGTGTAACCCCCAGCAACAGCTGCGAGAGTCTGTAATTTAGCTTAATAATTTGAATTTATTCATTATTCTTTAATTTTCTGATAGTTATCAGTTACTGGACTTTCTTTGTGGAGAATTTATTTTGCGTTTTGCAATACGACGAGTTAAAGCTATAATTAAAAATTTCAGCTGCATATTCTACCCTTAGAGTAGCCCTTTAATAAATTTTAACGACTTGCGTAATAAATATCTGTATTTGAAAGATACTTTGTGATAAATGCCTTTACTAAAAACTGTTTTATTTGTGTAAAAGTAGTTAGTTTCATTTAAATTGGGAAGAATAAACTAATTCACAAATAAAGATGCGATGCGACTTAGAATCGAATAACAGGAGACGTAATAGATATCTGTATTTGAAAGATACTCGTGTACGTCGGGATAAATGCCTTTACTAAAAACTGTTTTATTAGTGCAAAAGTAAATAATTTCACTTAAATTATAGATAATAATTCAATTCACAAATTAAAAAATGCGATGCGAGAATCGATCGAATAATATGAGACGTAATACATATCTGTATTTGAAAGATACTTTATGATAAATGCTTTTACTAAAAACTATTTTGTATGCATAAAAGTAGTTCGGATTGTTTATTAACATCGCACTGAGAAGCAGCACGATAGCTATTGGATATGGACTTCGTAATTTTGAACCTCGGACGAGGACGACACCAGAGCTGGCACCACCCTCGCCAAACTTCTACATCAATGGGAGGACCTCGACCAGATTTTACGTGCATCAGCCTTACTATACAGAGGGTCTTTACTGGTATCAGGACTCGAATCGATGACTCTACGAAATAACGCCGGTCGCGAATCGTAACCATGACTGCTATGCTACCGTTGCCATTATAAAAACAGTTTCATTCAAATTAAGAAGAATAAATCAATTCACAAATAAATATGCGAGGCTAGTGGATCGAATGATATGAGACAGCCTCTTGCAACAACACTTTCCCCCTCTTAATTAGCTATTAAAATTTGTTAAATTATTTATTATTATTAAAATATTAGTGGCATTTGATTTTACGGAATGCTAAAATTTAGATTTTTATTCTCGAAAGAGATTTTTTGGTAGAAATTAATTCCTTTCCATTTGAATAAATTATTATACAAATAAATTAACCTGCAAATAAACCTATAGTAAAACTATTCATTAATCCTAAAATTGTACTAATATTTCTTTCAATAAATGTAAAAAGTAAGTATATAATGGTTTTTTCTGTTCTATTTCCCGTGAAAAAAATTTACTTACTTACTAAATCCCATTAATTTTACTCAATTGTTAATTACCATACAGAAAGTGAGAGTAATATTTGATAAAATATTTAAAAGCCACTGAAATTCTTAAGTCAATTTTAATAATCTAAAATTCAATGACGCTTTACTTTGTTAACATTACGTTTAAAGGAGAGAGAGAGTGAAAGAGATGTTATAATATTTTAACAAACATTATATATTAATTATTTAAACAGAGCTGAGCTTTTTCATTTCACAAAAATTGATTTTTTTTTTTTTACTTATTTTATGTATACGAAAAATACCAGATTTTCATATTTTCTTCTTTAAGTGATCAAAATGCTCAAAAAGTAACAATTTTTTTTTTAAATTAAAACCTTTTTAAAAATTTAAAAATATTCTTCTGACCATATTTATAGTCTTTACTATGCAGAAATATCATTGACTTACAATCGCATAATACTTTAAAAACTGCTTGCATAATTTTCTACTTTTTTTTTGTGTTCTAAACAGAATTAGAGAAATTAAATGTCAAGAACGAACAACTTTCAAATAAATACATGTCAGACGCATTTGTAGCTAATTAACTAGCGATTATTAACTAGTTTATGAATAAATGCATATTAAACAAAATAATATCAAGTGGCGACACCATTTATACGAATTACTAAATCAAAGGCATCGTGATAATTTAATGAAGGGTTAAAGTCACAGCGGTGCAGGAGAAATCAAGTTTTTTAAAAAAAATATCCAACTCAGGCTTTAAGAATGCAATTTATAAATGCGAATGTATAAATAGAAAAAGCCATGCAAGTTTGCATTCACACCAGCAAATGACCTTATTATGTATTCATGCGGCCTCTATTTTTTATTATTCCTAATGCTCAAAAAATATTTTTTTAAATCTATAAATATGATTCCTTGTGATGTAAAAGACCTTGCAGATTAAATAATCATGAGTATTCTAGGTCAAATTTATTAAATCAAATATTTATTTATTTGTTTTGACTTAATTTTAACCCTTAAGGGTTCAGATTGATTATTTAAATGTAAACCAACAAATTGGTGAGGAGTAGTAATATCACTACAGAACGTGCATACTAAGAAAAACCAGAAACAAATACAGGAACTTGGATTAAAAGATTGAAAGTTAAAAATGATACAAGAACATTTAAGTTACTATCCTTTATTACTGAATTCATTTCAATAATTTTTCATAGTATGAAATTTTTCAAAATAGTCCCCTAAGTGCAGTAAAAGGGTTTCCAGGACATGTTGAGCAATATGTTGAGGTTTATTTGCATCCTACAGCGGTTTTTTCTACTGGGACATACCGACAATCTTTTTATATTTCTAGAACGTTGTATGTGTAGTGTTTAGTAAACTAGCTTTTCCTTTTAAAATGTATTACTTCGAACCCTGTGGTTTCCTTTTCATTCTAAAATCTCCTCTCAATTAGACTGTTTAACAAATTTTAAAAGAGTTAAGGGTGTTCCATGTTTTTCTTTGTGTACTTCTTTGAACGGAACATGAGTATTAAACCTTCAATCCTCAAAAGGTTATTAGTATACAGGTTTCGGTGTTTCATCGTGGGGGCCATAAACTTTCGCAAGACCTACGAGTTTACATTATTGCGTATTACATTACCTACGCATTTTGAATTTTAAAATTTTATTCATTTTTCTTTCTCTCTTTATTTTTTGTATATAATTCAAATTATCAATAAAATTCAATCAAGTTGTTGTCATGTCCAACCTAAATATAATCCCTGTGAGGTTATGAGAAGTATTGAATCATTTTATATATAATGTCCATCATTCACACATATACACAGATCCATATAAACTATTGTATTAATTTAAGAAACTCTGCTCTAGTAAATAATGAAAGTTCATCGAATTTAAAATATGATTTATCTAGGTTAACTTGAAAATGATATTTATATTGCGTTCCTCCAAGAAGGATACAATGTCGATCCTTTGAAAGCTAAGAAGCATTTGCTCTTCGTTTCTTATAAAGTAACACAATGACGACGATATCAGCCAATAGAGATACAGTGAACAACTTTCCAAGATTCTTCCTCAAGGCATTAGGCTGGAAAATGTTGTTACCATGGTCCTTCAGATAATGTTATATTATTCATTAAAATTATATTACTCACACATATATGAAAATAAAGCTATCCGATTTCTGTTGCGTTAATACATGTCTCCGCAACGGAGCATTTCGAATGGTAAGGGTTAAATTTAATTCTGTATCTATATATAACTTTTTTTCCAACTTACAGCAAAACTTTAGTCCTGTAAGCAAAAATGTAAAGCAGTTTATTTATACTAGAGAAGAAAATGTTTTCAGACATATGATGGGAAATTCCTCTTATCACTTCTAAATTTAGCTCTTTGAATTGCATCCATTTTTGTTATTTTAACTCTCTCAATTCGATGTAGTTGTCAATTGACGTTTCATGATATTTCTGCTACAATTTATATGCTTGCTGTGAGGTGCGCGTGAACATCTCTCTAGATAAATAGTGAATCACGAAACATTTCAATGATTAATTTTGCTTGAAAATATTAATAAAAAATTCAAATTGTTGTCATTTACTGAATATATATATATAAAAAAAAACTTGGTAAAGGCTCTGAAACTTTGAAATTGTTAAAATCAATTTACATTGTTTTAAAATGTGGTTGCTATCCCTTGTTAAAAGTTGTTTCCATTTAATTGAGCTCTATATCTAGCAGCAAATTTTACTATATAAAATTATGTTTTCTGTAAAGTTTTACTTAATTAAACATGAAATGTTGATTAAATATTTTTAGAAAGAAAACTACATAAAAAATATTACACTTGATCGCTCCCAAAGAATTTTAATATGTCTAAGTGCAACATCAAGCATTTAAATCCTCGAAAGTAAAAGCTATTAAACATAACTACAATCAAAAGCATTTTTCTTTAAAAAAAAAATTTTTCACTGCTCTAGAATCTTAAATTTCGTTTTCTGTTCTGGTTTATTTATATTTAGCGAGCATGAAATTAATAAGACGAAATTAATATTCTTTCAGCAGATTTAAGAACTAGTGATTACAAATTTATCGACTTTTACCGTTACTGGTAATTAAGTAAAATTTTCTAGCCAACCCTTTATACCGATAAATTATCGGAAATCCTTTAAACCTAGAACATTCATTAAAAATTCATAATAATAAGAATTTTATATGATATTAGTATACCGTGACAAAAGCATGAGAAAATAAATTGCATTCTGAACGTAAATAATACAAATAAGATTCAACAATATTGTACAAATTATAAGTAATGTATAATTTTTTCGTAATGATAACAATTATAAAATATATTACAAGATTTATTTGTCAACATTTTTTTTAAAAAATACGCATGTAAAAAACATAACTGATCAACACTTTTGCTTCTTAATTGTGATATAATTTTTGTATAAAATAATCCCGCCGTAAGAAAAGGACTTTCAGATTCTATACTTGTTGGTTTAATAATTATTAAAGAATTATACACTATTTGAATATGTTTCCACCTTTTATTTTCAAGTTCAAAATACTCAAGTTTTTTTTTTTTTTTTTTTAGTTTTAATAATATATTTTTGTTTTTACTGTGTATCAGATGCAGAATATTATCTTTTTGTCAATTTATTAAAGTATCCGTACACCTTCAGAGAAAGTTTTTTGAAATACATTAATAATTGCAATCAAAATATTTTTAATGCTAAAATATAACCTAAAACTATGAAAAACACATTTAATAATCTGTTTTTAATTTTAAAAATTTTTTGGGGAGGAAAACAGGGTGAAAATAATACATAAATTGATTAGCAGAATAACGCTCATCACTCAAAAGTAAGCAAAAATATCATTATTCTGTAAATTTTAGCTTATTCATCATAACATTTTTGGGGACTGGTACTATTTTCATGATGAAAATCATATTACTACAATTTTTATTCTGTTTCGAGTCAAATAACAATGAAAAAAAGTTATAACAATACATGATTTACACCTTTGTTACTAAAAACATATCGATTTTACATCCATGAAAGAGTATTAGGGTTTCTTAAAAATTATATAAGGAATATACTTGCAAAATTTAAATTAATATGGTTTGTAACTTTTTCTCATATTTACGTTACCACATGTAAATATGTTGAAAAAACTCATTTTGAGAGAAATCCAAAACAAACTTTCAAATACAATTAAAAATTAGTTACGGAGTAAATTCAAACCCCCTGTAACTAAGTTCTATAAATAAGGTATAAGCAAAATTCAAACACTATTAGAAATTAAAAAAAAAGTTTAAATTTTAAACTGACATTAAAATTAGAAAATCGAAATTTTTGACAAAAATGACGTTTTAAAGGTGTATGGATACCTACCTACGGATACCTAATAATAACTGCTATGCCATGATATCCATGGATACCTGTTATCCATGATATCGAAGGAAAAGTGTACTATAGTTATGCACGAAATTTACCGAATTACCCTTAAAAACATTATAAAATTCCCAGTAACAATGTGGAACTAAAATTCACTATTTACTGTTATTACAGTGCCTAGTTTAAACCTTACGCACAAAGGACTGACAACAGTTTTTTATAAGAAAGGTTACGTTTTCATTTGAGTGGAGGGGGGAGGGAGGGGATATATGCATTTCGATTTATTATTCTAAAAAACACTTCATTTCAACTATTGCTCAATCGATTTTGAAATTCAAGAAAAAGGAGAGGGAAAAAATAATAAAGAAAAAACCGAGCTCTTCTAGATCGCACATTTCAATTCCACCCGGGGATCACGCATTCAAAATGTCAAAGCGAGTCGTGTGGGAATCAAAGATAGAGAATGAAAAACTAGAGGGGAGAGAGAGGCCGATGCAGGGACTATTCCGGTAGAATTTTGTCTCATTAGGATTCGAAGCGGTTTGGTGTAAAGTGTTTATCTATAATCAAGAGAACAAGAGACGGAAAAAAATGTCTTTATAAATATATATGAATTGTTATGAGAAGCGCTGACATAAAAATATGAATGATTGATAACGTCTCTTGGAGATCTACAAGACAGGTCCAACTGACAAGCACGGACAAAATTGCTCATCTGTTTCAGTCATGATTACACTTAACGATCTTTGGGAGGAAGATTCTTTGGCGGCTCGATCGAGAATTATTCGTTTCTTCTGACGATTCCTTCTTCGAACTTCCCCTTGTCTTTCTTGGAGGTACGCCTCTTCTCTGGCTCTTGTGCTTTTCTCATGAAATTTTAAAAACACTGTCATTAAGAGACGCGATGACTCTTTCGCTAAAATAAAATATAGTAATTTATTTGTATTTACTTAATATCAGCCAAGGCTGTTTCGATTGATGCGCTCATTGTAATCTGTTGGAATTGTGTACATGTTTGCATTTTTGTATCATCATTTCCTCCCTCCCTTGAATTAAGAAAGAAAAAAATGAAAGATTAAATCAGGCCAAATAAAAACTTAAGGGATAATATGTTAAGGTTAAGCGAGGCTTTAACATACGGTAGTCATAGTCTATGGTTATCTGTTTCAAATTACAGAGTAACTGGAGAAATAAATTTATGGACATGCATGCTATTTTTAAAATATGTAAGTCAATTTCCTGTAAAATAAATATATATATATGAAAAAATTAATGAAACAACTCTTAAAACATTTTTAAAAGTTGAGTTTATTGTTTTATAAACCAATCTTTTACGGATTTATGCTTTTTACTGACATTTTGTATCTACTTCCCATTAGTTTTCATGGTATCATCTTAATGAAGCTGTACTATTTATCCAAGAGATCCTTGTTGCAAATGTGTAGTGATAGCTGTTGTTACTTCAGTATATTAAGTATTCGTTAGTGTATTTGGATACATGCATCTTCCTCGTCTCGTTATCTTTCTTCTCCGGAACATCTTTTGGTTGGGGTGGAGGTTTATTGTTTTATCAACCAATCCGCATGGATTCGTACTTTTTTACTGACATTTTGGCAATAACACTTACTCGCTTGCATGAAATCATAAGCTGTACTTATCCAGGTCTGTTGCTCCAAATAATGTAGTGATAGCTATGTTACTTCGAATATATTAAAATGTGTGATTGGAGTGTATTTGGATACATCTTCCTCGTCCTCGTTATCTCACACCTCTTCCTCCAGAACATCTTTTAGTTGAGCTGAGTTTATTGTTTATCAACAATCCATATATGCCTTTTTTTTTATGACATTTTGTATCACTTATTCGTTTGCATGGTAAACTATCACTGTACTGCTATCAGATTCGCCATTTGCTCCAAAATGTGTGATATGTGTTACTTCGAATATATTAAAATGTGTGATTGGAGTGTATTTGGATACATCTTCCTCGTCCTCGTTATCTCACACCTCTTCCTCCAGAACATCTTTTAGTTGATGAGTTTATTGTTTTATCAACCAATCCCTTATGGATTCATGCTTTTTACTGACATTTTGTATGTACTTACTCGCTTGCATGGCAAATCTTATCAGCTGTACTGTTATCCGATATCCTTGTTGCTCCAAATAATGTAGTGATAGCTTGTTATGCTGAATATATTAAATGTGGCATTGGAGTGTATTTGACATCTTCCCGTCCTCGTTATCTCACCTACTACATAAGAACATCTTTTTTACGCGGCTGGTGGTTTTCGTTAATCTACATGGGTTCGATCACTGGCAAAGACCGCCATTGTGGCAGGGCGTGCACCGGCTCTGCATCTGTTTGAGGCCCCAAGTCCTCCGTTGGCGTGGTGTGGATGTTCGGAGGGGCGCGCTCAGGTAATCGTCTCGTCACTTGACTGTGGTTCACCAAAATTACAGTGTCATAGCCAGCCCTCGTGTTTGTGGTAATAAAAGCTAAACTAAGCCAAGACATGTTTGAGCTGAGTTTATTGTTTTATCAGTAATCCACTTATGGATTCATGCTTTTTACTGACATTTTGTATGTACTTACTCGCTTGCATGGCAAATCTTATAAGCTGTACTGTTATCCGATATCCTTGTTGCTCCAAATAATGTGATGACTAGCTATGTTCAGAATATATTAAAATATTGGTGGTGTATTTGGATACATATTTTAAATATCATTATCTCACACCTCTTCCTCCAGAACATCTTTAGTAAAATCTTCCTCAGTTTTTGTCCCAACTATTTTTGGTGTCGTCTTCATCATTTAACAAAGGCTAAAAATTACAAAATTCGTCGCTAATAGCCCCGTGTTGCTTCTAAGTGTGACGTTAATAAACAATCAAGTCCCTACTATTGACTGATAATTATCAATTGTTGACCACACTTCAACAAAATCATGTAATGTCAGCCCTATATTTTTAATTTTGTTTCAGATTTTCCCAAATTCGAGCGAGCTATAATAAAACCGATTATAAAGCAGACTCGTGTATTCTAGCATTTTTCCAACATGTTTTTGAGAATTTAGTGGGACTAATAATCTGAATTCAAAATCGGAGATCTGGCTGATGCAAACAATTAAACTCAGGAACATGTCTAAAACAATACACGAGGAGTTATAGTAAAGATTTTGTTATGACTAAGAAAATAACCGAAATATTTGGATAAAATTTATTCTGCATGTTAATCGATCCTTATTGTACATAATGTTGTAAATTACAGTTATATCACATTGACAGTGTCACCCGAATCCAGTTCGAGCAATTCAAACGTTCAACTTTTGTGACGCCAGAGCTGAGTTCGGGCAGGAGAAATATTAATGTTTCTAATCTGTGAAGATCGAACTGAGCTCGTTTTCGTTTAGAATAGACATTTAATATATAATTCATTCATTTCACGATAGAGATAATAGTACTTATCCTTCAGGAGAGAGAAAAATTAGTTTTATTAGCTCTAAATGCACACCAAAAGAGAGAGATAATCGGATTTTTAAATTTTTCATTGTCATTTTTCACAAAATTTTACACAAAAAAAATTAAATTAAATTAAATTAAAAATTGTAAAAAGTATCTTTTTTTTACAATGTCTGATTCAGACATTAATGAAGGATAAAAAATACATTTTAGGTCTTCAGGCTATAAAAAGGTGTGATGTGTGCTTGTGTGCAGTACCATGCTTTGATATATACGATACTATAAGGAACTTATGAAAAGACTTTTTCAAACTTATACTTTTGAATCAGTTTAGCATTAGTTTATCATATTTAGCTTCAAAATTACTATGATGTTTGATTTATTTTGTTATAATTGAAATATTTAGGGTAAAACGCAAGCGTAACCCATTATTTCACTCTTGTACATTAAAAAGTAGCTTCTCATTTAGTAAATTTATGTATAGTAAATTAATAACTTTTTATTCTTATTATTGATGTAATACACAAAATAAAACAGGAATTTTTTTTTTTCATATTTAATGAATTTTTCTGAAATATATGCCACTGTTAAAAGCTTAATATTAATTTTCTTAGCTTAATGAAGCCTTAAATTGGAGTAATCCGCAGTGTCGTAGTTTATTTATTAACCTGGGATATCGTAAATTTTAAATTATTACTAAAAATAATCGAGATCGAAACTTAATTTTTATTTATTATTCTTAAAAAACATAGTCACCATCCAGAGTTATACATTTCTCCCAGCTTTTCTTGACCTTTCGAAGGTCGTCATTGTAGAAGTCAGGAGATTGCTCACGATCTTCTCCATATTACGTATTACTTCATCTACGGCTTCCTGAATCCAAACAAATCAACTCTAATAGCTGTAATTTACAATATTATGTACACAAGAATTGAATAGACAGAATATATATTATCGAGATATCTTGCAGTTATTTCTTAGTAATAATTAAAACTGTACGATACCCTACGTAAGTTACCAAATAAGTTTTTAAACGCTACTGTAGGCTTAATAATGTAGTTTTACTCCTAACCATCTTAAATGATATCAATATCAACATAAAATAAACTAACAACTACACTAGTAACTCAAAATTCAGTTAAAAAAAGTACTGTCGGGGAGAAGGTAAAAAATTAATTGCTAATTGACATTTCCGATACATTATACTTGTTAAATGAAATACTTAAATTTAAATGAAAAAAATGGAAAGCTAAAATGAATAAGGTGGATTATAAGTGGAGAGAGAAGTCAAAAGCTAGCTTTTGTCAGCTTATTTTAATGAAATGAATTGGCTAGTTTAGAATAAGAAACTGTATCAACAAACCAAGAATTTCCTTATTAGCATTAAGGTTTATGATGTTAAATTTCAATTTATTTTGTATTTATGATACTGAAATCTTACTTAAGGGAAGTTATACTTCGGGAAAACATTTCAGCGATTTTTTTTTGTCAAGAAAAAAGAAAGTTTAAAAAGATTATCTTGACTATTTCTATTTTGAACAATGAAAACCATAACCTTAGAGGAATGCAATATGCAAATTTTTCAATCCAAGAGCAAACCTAGATTTGAATAAAACTAGATTACACTGCCGAATGTATAAAATATCTTTCGAGGAAAAAAAAAGGTATCATCATAAGGTATTAGTTATGCATTCTTCAAGTGATGCATGTAGAAAGCATATACTAATACTTTACATTACCATATTCCCAGGTAGTAGCATTGCTGACGAGATTATGAGATAGATGCCAAGGATCAAGGATGACTACAAAACGAGAAATGCCGACAAATTTTCAAATTTTACTCTTGAAAATATAGATGATATTTCTTTTCAAGGTAACTTTTAACGAGGTTTAAATCGTTCTCAAAAGAAAATCCTTCACCTTTTTTCTTGAAAACGTATATGAAGTGATTTAATGATAAATTTAGGCTTATTTATTTTTCTTAAGTTGAAATACGACTTTTGGATGAAAAGTAAGGCCTCCACAAACATGACTATTATGTCTACCGGAATGTTCTGTCCGTTTGTAAAGTGTAACAAAATAATACATTTTTCAGACATTTAATAGTATTTGTTGTGTAATAGAATTTCCTCTGTTTCTTATGACCTCTTGCCAAAGGGATGGTAATTTGTGAATACCACTGCTGAAAAATATCTCGTCTTTAGAAGCGAAGAACTCAAGTAGTGCTTCACTGACGTCAACATCAGTCCTGAGATTTTTTTTTTTTTTTTCCTTTCAAAAAGTTTTGCAGGGAGAGAAACGAATGATAATTAGTGAGTGCTAGAACTGAGGAGTATGGTGGATGCGACAGAAATTCCCAGCCTAGCTTTGTGATTTTTCGACGAATCGCCAAAGCAACATGTGGTTTGGCAATATCATGATACAACATAATGTGTTTCATATTGAGCAACACATGCCTCTTTTCTTTGAGCGCTTTGTTGAAATCATCTATTTGCTGATATAATCTCTCCAAATTGAATTTTTAGTTAGGTTTCAAAAACTCGAAATGTATTGTTTCTTGGGCGTGCTACCATATGTACGGCGTTCTCTTATTCAGGTTCAATCACGATTTAGAGGTGGAGGGGACAGATAGATAATATGCTCTTTTCCTTACGATGTATTCGAAAATAATCCATTTTTCATCACCAGTTAGTATCCGGTCCAAAATGAGTTAGTTTTCGTTCCGAACAAACAGATATGTACGTATGACGATTCGATTAAGCAAATTTTTCTCACTTAACTCACGAGTCACCCATCTAGAATGCTTATAGACCAATCCAATTAACGATGAAAATTATATTGTACAGTAAATATTGTTGAATGTACGAAAAATGTATTATTTTCTTTCACTTCACAAATGGACTGAAATTTTTAATAGACCTAATATTTTATTTGTTACCTAATTTTCAAAATTCTGGTTGTACCTGAATTCTAAGTATGTCATCTATATACTCGTTTGTTTTATTTGCGACCAGGTGTCGTTGATGAGCTGATACTTGAATAAGGTGGCGACCCACATGGAAATCAGGTTGAAAAAGCGAGGGATCATTGTGCTCGACCTTGAACCTTACGACTCTCCCCTCTTTCCAAAGATGAAAAAGTACTTTAAGGAATATCAGTCTCGTCCTGACGTTCAAAAGAAAGCTGGTATTAAAGACTAATGTCGAAGACAACCACTGGAATTTTTTTTCTACGGGTGGGCTCAACTTGTTACGCGTTGGCGTAAGTGCATGGGAAAGGAGGGGGACCATATCGAAAAGGGAATAGTGCATTACATAGAAGATACATGTAGCTTTCCAGTACAAGCATTATGAAAATCGGGTGACAAGTTTTTAAAAAAAGTTACGACTGTATGGGGGATGCATCATTTTTCAATCGTGATTGTTTTAGGGAGAAAAATTCCGTTGGAGATTAACTAGTCTGAAACGAAATCATTCAGCTTAGAATATTTGTTAAAAGTGGTAGAATTTGAGAAATACTGATGGAAACATACATATTGAAAATAAATTGAGGGGTTAGTCAATTCATCAATCAGAAGAAAAACCTGAACAGCTACAAATGTAATATGAACACTTCATAGCACATCATGTAATTAAAATGCTTCATGATAAATTTTTAATTAGGATTGACAAATTTGCGGGTTAATTCCTATTGACTAAGTTTTATAAATCTGAATTTAAACATTCTTATGTACATTCCTGGCCATTAAAATACTACACTAGGAAGAGAAGCAAAGAGCAGAAACCTATTTAATGTACATATACAGCATAATGGAAGGAAGACATGATTACTTTAAGATGCTTTGGACTACTTAACTTACAGAAATCAACAAATAAAGCTGTCTCTTCCGGCAGCAATAACACTTTAATCCGAATGGGCATCAAGACGAATTGAGTTTGGATGACAGATATGGGTACATTGATATATGTGCCTTCAGCTTTATGTCCAAGTTCAGCAATCATTGACTGGTGAGTGGTTGCATCTATGTCTCTTGAAAACATGTGATCAGGTGTTCTCAATAAGTGACAGATATGGAGATTGTGCTGATGAGGACAATAGTCGAACACTCTTTGTATTAAGGAGGATAACGACAGCACGGAAAACATGGGATCTTGATTGTAGAAAAACGACCAGGAGGTTTCGAAGATAATACCTGTTATTGACCTTAACACGTCGGAAATTTATCTATAGCTTTCTAAGATACCGGCTGTACGAACAAAAGGTGAATGGGTTTGTGTACCCAATGGCACCTCTAACCATTACTTCAGGTTCTGGACACATATGCGATGACGAATGCAAATTAGAAGCGCCTATCTCTGTTACAACGTCAAGGGAAACTGCAACTAAGCTCGCCATGCTGACTACTCTTGGTGTTGCAGACCTCATCGTACTGTCCGTGCAAACGCTTGTTCTCCTAATGAGCCAAGTTCATGACTCAGGGTAGGCAATGAGGTTGTACAATCACTCAAGGCCACTCAGACAACATGTCCTCTGAACCATTAGTAGCCGGATGTCAATGAGTTCCTGCATGGTTCTCTGTATAGCCCTCCTGGACCCATCAATTTCTTATTCGCTTGGCATTTGCCAATGCAAGTAGTATTACTTAGAAACAGTGCATCGAAGTCCCAGTAGGCCACAATCCTACCTCGGTCAAATTCCGATACGTGCTGGTAGAAATTCTGCTTTCTTATACAAGGCATAACACTAATCCTATCCGTACTCAAACAGTAAACATTCGAATGCGACTTCCAAATGCAATTTTTCCTTCAGTTTTTACTGTCCTATCTTCTCTTTCATACAGCCTATATACGGAGTTTCTCCTACCTCCGTATTTGTAATCCGCTGGAATTCTACTGATATTTATATCCCAGTTGCACTTTTCGTGAATTTTGTGTGTGTAATAGGATCAAATTAATGAAAAAAATCTTGCAAATTTATGAACTTATTCACTTATATTGATTTTGATTCTATATATTTATATATATGGTTTTATTAACATTTTTTAGTCCAATTTCCAATAAATCCATCTGCTTTTACATTTGTACTCTTTCCTATAAATTAAAGGTTGACTTAGATTCTTATGAATCACGAAATAACATTTTATTATCCTTATTAATTTACAATAATTATATGAGATTTTAAATGAATGCGCGTATTGTGCGTAGTTAATGAAATTTAAAGAGAAAAATGCTGAAACAATTACAAAACTTGCTTTTTATATATGAATCATTCTGTATAAGAAATGTAAAAAGCAACAGACGAGCAAGCGACTTGTGCATATTTTGCATCTAGTGCTCATGCTTTCAAACCTTTTTTTGTAAAGACAAATGTAATTACCTTGTATTACTTGTCCCTACAATACAACCCGAGTTCATAAGCTGTCTGAGCTTTGTCCCACAATTCAGTGAGAGATAAAAATTCAGTGAGAAAAAATAATTCTTAATGGATTACGAGAATGTAGCACCATTGCATGGAACTGTGGTAATGGAAGTTTAGTGTTTGCATAACAGCAAAAAAAATCTTGCCTAAATTATATACTTTACTTGAAAGCATTTTAAATTCATTGTCATAGTCATTCTGTATAAGCCTCTATCATATTCCCATAAATCATTCTAAGAATGTTATATTTATAATGCTTATGAATTATTATAGCTGTCTCTAGAATGATTCTTGGAACAAATGGCTATTATTATTTTTTCAATTGTTTATTTGTCAGTTTTTGGCTTCAAATCTTATCTTTGAATTTTAAAATTTGTTGAACAATGCATACAACGTTTTTCTGGCTATGTTTTCTGCTTTGTCGCTCCATTGGTGATGATTGTGAGAGACAATGGTCGCAAATTGTACATTTTATGGCAAATTAAGTGAGAGATAATTTTCTGCTAGATGGTCATCTTGCCTACGTATACTGGAAGAAATAATGAAAACGTTACCATCATTTGTATCCGGATTGGCTCAGGCATGACCGGCAGCACGTTATGCATACATAATATTTTGAAATAAGAAGTATGAATCTCGCAAAGAGTAATTTTTCTTTCTTTACTTTTCCCTAAATTAATGTTGACAAAAAGGAAGACTTAAGAAGTCAAGTCAAATATAAATTCTATAACATTAAAAGCCTCGTGATTTACTTTAAGAAAAATAATAATGTAAATGTGGATTTTTATTGTTTACCTTTAGGTTGAAAATTGATTATATGAGAGGTGCCGTAAGCTTTTAATTACCACCTAAGTAATTACTTCTTATGTACAAATGTTGTAAATTAGATTGTAGACATTTTTTTTTTATTTCAGGAAGCCGTAGATAGAAGTAATCCGCAATATCGTATAGTTGAATTATTTTATCCCGGGTTTCTAAAAAATATTCAAAATATAAAATTTATTTTATTTTCTCTCTCTCTTTATATATATATGATTTCACTTAAACTTAATTCAACTTCCTACTTTTTCCTATTCCTTAACTATCACAGAAAAATGATCATTTTTATTTCCTGTACCATTCCTTTTTAGCTTTCAATTTATTCGATCACATGTTATAAATAATCATGATTCAACATAATTTTACATTTCAAAGTAGTAGGGATAATCCCGAATAGACTTTCTGCCTGCAGCAAAAATCCCTAGAAATCCCTTCATCCAATACCACGTGATCTGGAAAAACTTTGCACAAAAATTCCAAGCAAGGTAAATTCCTTTCCCTTCCGCTATAGCCACAAAGGTTGAAACTACGCATCTGGCTCCTTCAAATTTTTATAATGTAATCCAAGGAATCAAATGCGCTTAGCTAGCGTTGCGTTCAATCACTATCAACATGTAATTGTCTCTCTCTCATTAAACATGAATAAATAGACATTACTTGGGGAATTTGTATTATTTTTCCAGCCATGACAATAACAGAAGTTTTATATATAAAAATATATATAGTCACTATTTAGAGTAATACATTTCTCCCAACGAAGACCTTGATTGTAGAACTAAGTAAATTAAACTCTGTCTTCTCCATACTTTTGCTTACTGAAATTTACGTCTTCTAAAAACAAACAAATCAACATTAATAAAGTAATTTACTACATTATGTACATAAGGATAAATTAATATTCAGAATAATTTTATCTAGATTTCTCGGTTATTTTTTAGTATTAGTAAAAACTTACGCTATCCCTTCGTATATATTCAAATTCACCAAGAGACACGTTATCATTCAGTACTCTTGACAAGAATCTGTAATAATTATTTTGTCCTGAAATTAGTTAATATACACGGGAAGACAAAATTAATATAATGAGCCATAGTATTTATCAGGAATATTTTTCTTTCTCCCCTCCCCCCAATTTCATATTGATAAAAAATGAGGCATACGAAATCAAATAAAAATTCCATAATACTAAAAATCTCTTGATATTCGTTAAGCAAAATGTTAATGCAAATGGAGATTTTGATTGTTTCTATCTAGATTGAATGTTATGTACATATACTTGAAGAGTGAAGATATTACTTAGGAGAATTATCACTCAGAGCACCTTAACTAAATCTGTAATAATACTGTTCTGCAAGTTAATATCCAAAGGATGACAAAATTCAGTCTTGCAGTCGCAATGTTAATCAGTTAATCGGTAGCATTTGTTGTATTTTCCTTCTTCTTCCCAAATTAATGTTTAGAAGAAAGAAGAAGGAAAAAAGAAGAAGAAATACGAAGTCAAATTTAAAATAAAAAAAAAAGAATTCTATAACATTAAAAATCTCTTAAAATACTTTAAGTAAAATATTAATGCAAAGATAGATTTTGAATTGTTTGTCTCTATAAGATTAAGAAGATTATATTTATACAAATTCACAATCAGGAGCGTTATCATTCAGAATTCCGTAACGAAACCTGTAATATAATATTCTTCTGCAATTGATGAAAAAAATAAACCGGAAGTCAAAATTCACATACAGTCAGTAATTATTTGACGGTTACAAAAGAGAAATTTTGATCATGACAAGATCTTTTTTTTTTTTAAATATAGTTACTTAAGTCTATATTTACATGAATAAAGAAAAGCGATATATATACTGTACATGATACATGAAAAAAAATTGTTAAAAAGTTGCTAATTCTACTAGATACTCACACACATACAATACTTTTGGGGATGTTTTGAGAATTAAAGGCATTTTTTTTTTAGTCAATGAAGTGAAGATCTGTTTTAGAACTTCACCTAATTTTTCTTCCGAATAGTTTTGAAATAACAGGCAATACTTAATTTTTTTTTTAAGTATTAGTACATGGACAATAAGCAAAAGTTGAAAACAATTTCTTTTATATAATTCTAATTAAATTTGCTGAAAAACACGATAAATTAGTAAATTTTTTCTTAATGGATTGTAAATTTCCACTGTCTGTGAAATAAATTAATACAAATCATTTTTAATCCATACGTTTCTTAAAAACAAGATGTGTTTTCAAAATTTTTAAACTTGAATAGGTCCCGTAAAAATAACAGAAATGTGGAAAAATTTAATTTAAAACAATTTTGACTTGGGAAAAATAATACTCAATATCATTACATCTCTTGGTACCGTCCATTGTACCAAATTAGAAAAGGATTAGATCTACTAAACATTTTCTTTAAATTGATAAGCCTTTTCCAACGATGACAACAATAAAACGGTTTAGCAATAATTTTATACTAAGACTTTTAACCAATTATTTTCACTATTCTGATATTCAGTTTGGATTTGAAAATAAAATAAATTTCTTTTTTGCTGTTTTTTTTTCCTTTCGGGAGGCATAATTTATTACCTATTTATATGTCATTTAGATACTAATTTACATAGCGCTTAAAACACGTTTCCTGTTTTTCCCATTACCATGAAGATGTTTTCTTGTTCCATTTGAAAAGGTAGTTATTATACCTTAACTTCCGTGTAAAGTGCCAGAATAAAATGAGTTTGAATGAAGAAAAGGAACATAGCCTGAAGGAGACAACAGAAGATGAACTTCTACTTTTGACGCTATCTATAAGAATGTTTTTAATTTTTATATACATAATGGGGGGAGCTATTTTACTTTTTTAATACATTATCATAACAAATGTTTATAAAAATGATTGCCGTTAAATAAATTAAAAATAATTATATGTTAGCACAAACGGTTGAATTTAATAATCTGTATTTCTAAGTATCTAACAGAGAGTTGTGTGAATAAGTTTAATACAGGATCGGGGAGAAATTTTACTTCTAAAATTGGTTGATATTTATAGTGTTGCGTTCTAATTCGTACTTTTATGTATTTATTAAAGAAAGAAAAGAGTCGTGAGAACAATATAACTTCTATACAAAAAATATTAACGCAATATATCAAAAAATTAAAACATCTCAGGAAATACATTAATCATCAAATGTCATATAAAAATGTATTAATTTTTTTTTTGCTTTCTGTTTTTAATATAATAAATTAATAGAAACTATAAATTAAATTAGTAAAAACAAGAAATAAGCTTAATAAAAACAGAAATTAATTAGAATGTAAAATTTTTATTCTCGCCGAGCAATATGTGTTATTTAGAGTTCGTTATGTTAACAGTGTGAAGACAACAGTTAGCTCCTTACCTATTACAATGTAAAGAAAAAGAGTAAAGTTTTGTTACTCTAAATAACACTGATAAACTATATTTAAAAATAAAGTATGCTAGCTTTTTGCGAAGCTTACATGAAGAAGTTTTATCCAAACTTTTTTCTGTTTTATTTAATACTCCTATTTTATCACCAATTAAACCTGCTGCTAACTCTTGGTGTACATATCAAAGACACTGTGAGATTAAAATTTAGATAATCATTGAAGAAAATAATGGAACTAAATGTCCACTTCTTAAAATTAACTTACCGTATATTTCTGAATATAAGCAGGTTCATGTATAAGTCGAGATTGTTTTTTTCATGTAACATTTTTCCTTTCTTTTTGCATATAAATTGCATTCTAAACACCCAAAATGTAAGGTTAAGGAAACACTTCTGTTCCATTGTTATTTTATGTGCGCATTATCTGTGGTATCCTATTTTTTTCTGGTATTCGTTTTGGTACTTAGCCGGGTGTAAATTTCCCAACATCAGACTTTTCGTTTTGGCGACGACTGAGTAAACCAGTAGTATAAACACTTTCCAAAGTAAAACAACTCATTTTCATAAAAGGAAAGATCATTTTATTTAGAATTATTGTCCCCATAAACTTAAAATACATAAATTAAGGAGAAAAACGGGCCGTATGTAGCGATTTATCGCTTGCGCGTGGCTAAACGAAAATACATGAGTTTTTTCATGAACTAATGGATCTGTATATAGGCTGCCCTCCACGTAATTTAGCTTTAAAAAAATTCCAAAAAGTCTCAGTGTATGGTATAAGTGGTAAAGTGGAACACGGAAATATACACCGATTCATTATCATCAAAGATTTTCCCATTCTTTTGTTTTCACGAAGACTACAAGGAATTGATTTACATTTAAAAAAATTCTGTTTAACAATAAAATTTAAAAATCAAGTTCTTATAGGAAAGTAAAACAAAATAATATGCATACTAAAACGATCAGCTATGAAATACTCTACTGTTTTATTCAGTAGACTCAACGGAATGGAACACTATCAGGTTTAATAGCTGGAACAAAATAGTTACAACTCGCAACCAACCTTTCGGCGCCTATTTTTTTCTTAAAGCAAAATATTTCTTTCTTAGGAAATGGCATTTTAAACCTTGATGCTCCTTTCTTACAACGATAATATCGGCATAAGCATATTCAACGCGGAATACCATCCCCCAAGAGATTGTTCGGTTAAGCCACAGTTTCCGACCATGGGGAAATAACGCATTCAAAAAACGTGTGAATGTTTTCTATTATTCGCCAATAGAAAGAAAAGAAAGAAAGAAACAGAGCCAATTTTTCACTTGCATGATCTTTCGAAGTCATTCATCTTGCGCTGACAAGAAAGCCGACAGAGAGATCAAGCCCTAATTCCGTAAGTACGTGTGCTTATTCTTTGCCTGACAAAGTGACAATATTTTAGCTTCTATGTCAACGCCGAAAAGGATCCTCTTCAGAACTCAGAGGGGGAGGCGAGGAACCGGCCAGAGCTGGACTTTTTATTATTTGCATCACACATAAGAGGTTATACTCACATGCAGATGGAAATGCTCTTATATTTAAATTCATTATTGACAGAAAAATGAACTGTGATTAATGTGCAATTAAAATGATTTATATAATGACTCGAACGTCTCTGAGTCTATCTGTGTAGTGTATAATTAAAGTTATTCCTTTAGCTGTGAAGAGTTAAGGTTCAATTAAAGACTGTTAAGAGAGATAATACAGATAATAACGAGTTCGCAAACTACATCTCTTCTGTACGTCCAAGTATTTTATATTGCATAATTTTAGAAAATATTCCCTCGCAGGACTCAAGCTTTCTTTGTATATTTGCATACGATGCCTGTCAGTTCAAGCAAAATCATTTTTACAGAATGAATGCTGCAACAAATGGATATATGTTAACAATTGTGTATATTTATTTATTAATAAAGAGCGATAAATTTGTGAAAATATTTTAAACTGATATTGTAGAAAACTCACTAAAATCTTATATTATACAACTAATTGAAAAATAAATAATTGAAGTAACTATACCATAGCGATTGACATGAATTTTCATAAGAATTGCTTATTGTTAATTAATGTCGGATCCAACAAAATCATTTTTATTGGTTGTTGCAACGAATGAACATGTTTCCAATTTTGTATACTTATTAATAAGGTAGATGTGTGGAAATATTTTGATCCGATAATACGTATTTTAGGAAAATCGCTGAAATTTCATATTATACAACTAGTTTAAAAATAAGGTCACTATACCAACAGCCATTGTCGTGAGTTTTTATAAGAATTACTATAAAAATATCCACAAAAATTTTGACAATCAGTTATTATGAAATGAAAATTCTCACATCATGAAAATAATCACCAAAAGGTTAGTATTATATATGCAGTTGTATCCTGAATTACGAGATTTTCAATAATTCTAATTCAAACGTTTTTCGTTACTAGTTTCTTTTGTGTAACTTAAACATAACAGGAGAATTTTCTTCTTGTTTTTAGCGAGAAATTTAGATTAATTTTTACAATAGGAAAAGAGAACTAGTGAGAGAATTGGGAAATTTCATGATATTTGAGGAAGGAATAATTGAAGTTTGATTAATGCTTAACTGTTTTATCCAATTAAAAAAAAAATCAGAGCCGGTAATACATTTACATGTTTAAATAAAAGCCAAATTCTTTATTTGTTTCGAATCAATGTATTTCATACTTTATATTTTGCTCAGTTTTTCGAATTTAATCCATTTTAATAAGTCTGTCCTACAATTTGTCTGCTATTTTGCAATATACGTTATGTTACATTTGTCTAAATCAAAAGGTTGTCTCATCTATTGAAGGTAATGTTACAGATTGCTATAATTCTAAATTAAAATTTTCCTATTTGAAGAATTTAGCACAAGACTTTTTTTTTTTTTACTTTAAATATCAGCAGTGTTCTTAAATATATTTACGTAAACTTTATAAAAGTTGTTGCATAATTTATTTTATGATTCTTTTTTGATTAATTTTCCCTCTATTGTTTATTAACGTCACACACTTAGAAGCAACATGAGGGCTTCAGGTGAGGGACTTCGTAATTTTGTACCTCGGTCAAGTGACGAGTTGTCACATTACTGTCCATACTTCCACACCATACCAATGGGATGACTTGGGACCTCGGTCAGATTTAGCGTGCATCAAGCCAACTACACCGCGTGTCTTTAGAGTCAGCAAAGCTTGAACCCGCGACTCTACGGAAACAACACCGTAGACGAGTTCGCGACCATGACCTCTAGGCTACCTCGACCCCTTCTTTTTTTTTTTTATGAAAAAAGTGTCTTTTAAAATCAAAATTTTTATAATTTTTAGTCAATGTATTGTTTTTGAATTTTCTTAAGCAATATTCATTCACAGTGAAGTTAATATATATTATTATCTATTTAGACACTATGTAATCGCTTCACCATTTTATTTATTTATTATTGATTGTCGCTTTCACCACTTCCTTTTATTTTAAAGTTTCAAGTTTGTTTTAATTTCATTAGCAACTATAGGAGTTCTGTTCTCTGTAACAAGGAGTGTCGTATCATTAGACTTGATTTTAAACTAACCAATTCAAATAAAACACTTACAGAACAGAAAAGGCCTTTAATAAATAACAAGAAAACATTTCGTTTTTCTGCTAACAAAATAAAACTTCGTACTATTCTCAGCACAAACAAATTCCAAATCAGCAATTGCAATCTCTTCCAAAAGTCTCAGCGTCTAGCGGCGTAAAATAAAATAGTCGAACGGGAACCGGGTAAGATGACTAACCATTTATAAAGTGGTTGGTGATTTATTAAATTACTACAAAGACGTAGAAGGTGGAAAGAAAAAAAAAGGAGGGAGACACTTAAGTCTGGGAATAAAAGTAAATTAAATTGCCTGCCCAGTCCTGAAAAAAGATGCTCTTTCGCGATTCTCAGTCCACTGAATCAATGAATACGGATAAAAATTGCTGCGTTTACATTAATCACCGGTACACGCGATTGCTGAAGATTATCAGATCTGATAATGGCTCTTTGAACACTGTGGGTTAGGCAAGGATTAAATTGTTTGTCTATCTTTTTCTTGATTTTTTTTTTCTTTCGGGAATCACATGGCAAAACAATTTTTCGTGTCCAGCCGGACCGCAAGAATTATCGCGATCGATTATGAGAGTAATGGATGTTCGTATCCAGTGAATGGGCCTCAACAGATGCTTTCAGATATATTTAGTTGGTCTTCGGTCTGTGATTACATGGGGCAGACATGGCTCTACTTCATGTACGGGCTGAGAAGGTCGTAAATTACAATGAGATCTAACTTTGATTAGAGGCTACAAAATATGTGTGCCGTTGTGGTTGTCTTTAGATTAAAATACAATTTTGGTGCATTAAATGACCTATTAGGGAGATTGGGAAAAAAATGTTAGAAGTTTGCTGAAAATCTAAAAACAGAAAAAAGGTCGTCTGCTATAGATCTTTTTACATATTAAAGAGAAACTGATGGAAACCTTTTCTTATTATTTTGATGGAGGTTCAAAATTACGAGGTCCTTTGCCAATAACCCTCGTGTTGCTTCTAGTGCGACATTAATAAAACCAATCCAATGCTTGTGATTTTAAACGTGTAAGTTCTAAATTATTGACATAATGTATTTAAATACTGTTCTTTCGTTTCCTCTTACAATCGAAAAAACAGAGGAGTCATTTTGTACATACAAAACATTTAAATGCATAAAATATCGTTCTTTTTTTAAATTAAATTATTGTGTTAAACTTAGAAAAATTCAGAAATGTAGATCCCACCATTTCACATTTTTAATTATTAATTTTCTATCATCCTATTAAGTGTAAGTATAATCTACTTAGTGCGATAAAATATTTATTGATAAGAAATAATTGCTTGTGAAATTAAAAGCAATTTTTCTTTTATCTCCGCTACTGAGTTATATTTTCCATACGAAATACGTGTTTTAACGTTGCTTTCATCCACAATTTTATAGTCGCTGTAGCCTAGTGGTCCTGGTCGTGGACTTGCGACCGGCGTTGTTTTAGTAGAGTCGTGGGTACGAGTCATGATGCCCCCGTGTAGTGGGGCTGATGCATGTTAAATCTGGTTGAGGTTCCAAGTCTTCCCATTGGCATATTGTGGAAATTAGGAGAGGGAGTTGCCTGCTCAGGAGAGGTCCTTGTCACTTGACTGAGGTTCAAAATTACAAAGTTCGTCGCTAATAGTCCTCGTGTTACTTCTCAGTGCGACGGTAACAAGAAATCATACAAAATGTGACGACCATCCTTCTTTATTTAATTCTACTGCCATCTCATTCCTTCTCCTTAATCAGTCAATAAGTACAGACACCAATTGAAGATACGTAAGAATGAGACAAATTATTTTATTAATCTCTAAAGAATAAGATAAGGTCGTTCTCTCTCGAATCCCACTTCACTCTGCAATTCTTAATTATGATCAACTAAAAAAGTCTTAGTTTACCATTCCGCTCGTTTTGATTCAACCACTTCTCAAAAACATACGATACTTTTATCTCATTACCTTAACTAATAATCATTTCAATCGAAAAAATTAACTGCAGTACTTTAATACAACTTACAAATATTTATCCTCCAGTCGTTATCCTCTATTTCCCTTTATTTTTCTTTCAATTCTGTTTCATTGATGTATCATTATCTCTGTTTCAATTCATTGCACTTCTTATCTTCATGTAATAATACTTAATTACGTATCATTATAGAAAGAAAGGAATTGTAATTTCAAGCAATTCAAATTACTATAAATCTCTGAGATTAGTGAAGAGAAAATTGCAAATAGCCCAACGTCATAAATTCATCCACATTTTAGAGGCTTCTCCATTGAATTTTCTTATAGATAGTTGTACTTCATTTAATTTTTACTCTTACAACACAGAATTTATGTCTATTAACAGATTTTTATTACACTTAGTTACGTATTTTAATAATTAAGCATACAACTGAAATTTTTAAAGTTCTTTTTTTAAAAAAAAAATGCTGTATGAATTATTTTATCTAAGTTTCCTCACAGATATAAATGCCTTTCTTAATGCGTATTGGAGAGAATGAAAATAAATTTTTGAAAATTTTAAAATTTTGTTTTAAGTGACTTGTGAATAAAATATTCCAAGTGACTTATTATTGCTCCTTTTTGTTTACATTTAAAGACTTGTGGGTAACTAGAGATTTAAAATTTACGGGGACACGGTATTCTGTGAACTACTTTTTTTATTTAGATTTTTATAAGGAAAAGTTTTTATTCATCATATTTGTGCATACATAAAACATACATTTCAGAAATACGTGCACAATATTAAAGAAAATTTAAAGAAATCGCTAAATAATGTATTTAGAGGTATCCAATTTTGCGCATATATTTAGAAAAGTTATACAATTAAAATAAGGCATAATAGTTTTTCGATATTTTGTTCTTTTTAGGGCTCTGTGTCCTTTTAAAAGCTCCATATATAGCTCGAAAACGAAATAACTTTGTTTTTGATCATTAATAATCGTTCTTATATCACAATAAAGTGTAGCCGCAGTAGCCTAATAGTCATGGTTTCGGAATCGTGGCCTGCGGTTTTCGTTCAGTCGCGGGTTCGATCCTTGGCTGCTAAAGACCCGCCGTGTAGCCGGGGATGATGCACGTTAAGTCTGTAGGGGCCCAAAGTCCTGTCGTTGGCGTGGTGTGAAAGTTAGGAGACAGGGGTGCCAGCTTAGGTGCCGTCCTCGTCACTTGACCGATGTTAAAAATTACAAGATCCATCGCCAATAGCCCTCGTGTTGCTTCTAGTACGACGTTATTAAAAACTAAACTAATCATAATAAAGTATAAAACTCCTTCATATGTAAGAAATAATGATGGAAATTTTCAATATAATTACGTAACAATTCTTAACTGTAATTGGTTTTAAATCATCGAAATATGTTTATTTTGGAAAATTCCGTTTGAGCCTCGGTCAAGTGGCGACTACGATACCCGAGCTGGCACCTTCTTCTCATAGCTTCCATACTACGCCTGACTTAGAAACTCAACTAGAATTAACGGGCATCAGCCTCACTACATGGCGGATCTTTAGTGGTATCAGGGCTCGAACCCACGACTCGACGAAAACAATGCCGACGTGAGTTCACGATCATAATATTTCAGTTGTCAAGAAAACTGTATTTTAAATGAAAGAATGAATAAAAATTGTTCTTCAAAACATATTTCATTATCTAAGGATTGGACTCAAAGAACATAGAAGTTATTTATTTCATAATCGTTACTCTCAAATTCTGATTTCTAGAATAGCTTAAATCTGGGTTCCCCATATGGTAGGGTTGCGACACGATAACAGGTCACAATAACAAAAAATGCTACCTCTCCCCGCTTTCGCTTCATACTAACGCAAAATTCAAGGAGATATAGAATATCTTTGAAATATTTTTGTATAATTTAAAACTGATATTACAAGGAACAATTTTACTGTTTTTAAAAAACAAGAAACGTGATTGTGATTGTTTTTTAACTTAGCAGTGAGAAGCAACACGGGGCTATTTGCGAAAGACCTCATAATTTTGAGCCTCGGTCAAGTGACGAGAACGATATCTGATCTGACACTTCCTGCTCAAAAATTCCTCATCATGTCAACAGGAGGATTTGGGACCTTAACCAGATTTAACGTGCTTCAGGCCTACTAGAAGGTGGACCTTTAGTGACATCAAGGCACGATCCCGCGCCTCGTCAAAAACAACGCCGGCCACTAGTCCGCAACCATGACTATTAGGCTACCGCGCCCATAAAATGCAAGAGAAGGTACTTGCAGCTACGAGAAAATTCAATTTGTGATCCCATCGTGCAGAAACTGATCATTACACAGCTTTTATAAAGCTATCATAATTGCAGATTAAGTTGTATGCCTGTTTTTTGGCGAATGAGATCCCAGCTGCTATCAAGGAACATTTGCTAAGTCTGGAGACTAATCTTAAGAAATGTTCTTTATTCAATCAATAGCGATAACGAATGAAAAAGGAATCCATTTACATTTAACGTAGATTCTGAGACAAAATTACAGGATTCAGATGTTGAATCTATAATTAAACTGTAGAGTGACACATCTCTCAAAGACATGTACCAGAGAATACCACAGATGAATTTTTGACTATCTTGTCAAGAGTATTTGGTTATAGGAGAAAAAGATGTTAAATTTCTCCTGCCTTTTGTCATAATTGATAAGTGTGAAGGCGAATTTTCAACAATCGTTTTTTCTAAAAAATAAATATAGTAATAGATTGTAGCAATCGAACCGGATCTGAGAATTAAATTAACTGCTTTTCCGCCAAACTTAAAGCTTTTAGTTAGGAAGAATAGCTTCACATTTCTCATTAATAATTTGAACACATTAAAATTTCCTTTTTACAACTATTTTTTGTAATAATTTCATAACTATTTTCAATTTAGGAAGAATAGCTTCACATTTCTCATTAATAATTTGAACACATTAAAATTTCCTTTTTACAACTATTTTTTGTAATAATTTCATGAGAGCAATCATTTAAAAACACGAGAATTACATTGACTCCTAAATAATGTTTTATATTTTACCTACAAATCGCAAAATAGGCGATAAGTTCTTATTGAATCTCGAAAACGAATTTTAAAAATAACATGGTCACAGGAAAGAAGAGTTTGTGTGAATGATGGGGATGTTTAATTTAAACACCCAGGTCTGGCTATGCTGTGCCAAACAAGGTGTAACTGTGATCCAGACGTTTGAAGAAAAAAAAAAATTAAAAATCGGTTGATAAGAATTAGAGTCAAAATAGAGAAGGGTCGGTAGGGTATACCGAGGACGCTTCACCCGTAATACCAAAGACAGTAAATCTCATGAGTAAAAGAAAAAGATCACTAGGGTGCCTCGGATAAGTGATGCCGTAATTACTTGTAGAAGGTAAGCCACTGAGGTTGAAAGAAAGTCTAAGAAAATATTGATCTAAATTATTCTGTACGATTAAACACACCTATGTTGCAACTGTCGAAAGCAATTTTTATTAAAAAAATGTTTTTCAGAAAACTTGGTTGCTATAAATCAGTCAAGTTATTACAGAGATACTTAGAATAATAGAAATTAATTAATTAATTAACTTACTATAGAGAGAGGCCATTGAAATAAACACTATAATTTCTAACTTTATTTTCCTAATAACTAAACGTACAAATAGCTGCCAACAATATTGACAATGACGTTCAGAGCAATCTTATAAACAAAATTAGAAAGAGTTATCTTCAAATTATAACTGAATTTTAAAACGAATATAAATATAAAAAAAAAAATTACCTGAAAGATTCTCAAAGTATTCCATGAGTAGAAAAGCAAATACGCAAAAATAAGATTCTCATCAGAACAAAAAAATGTAAAGATAAAAATTAGTTTCGGTAATTTTAAAATAACAGATCCTCAAATACACTGGGTTGGAGCCAGACTTTGATAATAAATCAATTTTTTCATTGATTAATAAGTTATTTCAGCGTTTTAGAAATGTGCTAACAGCAGACTTCTCTTATTGCTTTTGAATCAGCTGCACCAGGCATCATAATTAAAAGCTCATCAGTGTGCTTAAGTGATTCACCTGCGTGTTAATCTCTATTTTACATGGAGATTAGTTTCGTACCTTTACTTGATGTAGACTACCACTATTTCTCTTTAATTTACCAACATAGGAATATTGAAATCCCGCTTTATATATGTAAAAGGAGAATTAAGATCTAATACTTTATAAACTAGGTGCAATGAACTTTTATTAGGTTGATAATTTACTATTACAAATTAGAATAGTATGATCGAATTTTGCTTGGATTTGTTTCTAATTAATATATTTCGATTTGCTTTGAATAAATTTACTGCAATTTTTTTAGTTAAGGGTACCGAGAAATAGTAAAGTATCGAATTTAAGAATTCTTTTTTTTGTGACATACATCTTTTAAAATTATTATTAGAGCTTAGTTTTTTTTTTTTTTTTTTTTTTGCCTAATAACGTTTTGATAATTCTATAGAATTATAAAAGTAATTTTTAGTTCATTTTTTTTCTTAGTTGAATATGGACTTTTTAAATCTGGTAGTATATATTTGTATGTAGGTATCGTTTTAAAAAGGTATTCTTATAAATATACGAAGTATTTTAGTACTAATATGTAAGATAATGCATAAAACATAATGAATCACCTCTTTTTTTAATGATATCGCTGTATGATTTCTTTGAAAAATTTATATATTTTTGTGCCATTTTGAAAATTTTGATTTTAGATTTTTGATTTTTTTTTTTTTTTTTTTTTTTTTTTTTTAAAA
>BMAW01065638.1:1863659-1885659 GCA_019974015.1 Nephila pilipes | reverse complement strand
TTTTTTTTTTTTTTTTTTTTTTTTTTTTTTTTTTTTGATAAAATTTTTTCTTAAAATTAAGACATTATATTTCGGAAACAAATATTTTTGGTTCTCTATATTCATAGGTATTCGTTATAGAAGCATAATTCGTTTAGGTACTTCTCTGTTATAACAGGCCCTTCCAAATTACAATTACGCCACAATCATCACCAAACTCGTGAATCCGATCTTACAATACAACCTACTTTGGCGATATTTCTGGGTCGCTTGGCGATTCATCGTTGGGGCCCGCTTTAACAGAAAAGTACCGATTTGGAACCTTTTAAAGTGTACCTAAATGCACGTGTTACGAGATCTCACAAAAATCATGACCATATACTGCAAAAAGAAGGGAAATAAATAACATTTTAACTGAAAAATTATTTTTATAATTCTATAGAATGATTAAAATATCATTATTAGAATTCCTCTTAAAGTCTAAGCTCTTCTAATAATTTAAAATTATTTATGTCACAGAAACAAGAAGTCCTAAATTCTGTATTTTACTGTTCCTCACATGTCGTGTTACCTTTAAAAATTACAGAATATACTCAATAAAACAATAAAACCCCTTACCTAGTATGCTATAATGCTTTCACTCTTTTTCAGCAGGTTATCGATATTTTAAATTGTAGATATACTTGTATGTGTGGGTGTTTTTTTTTTTCTCGTCTTACTTAAAAATCTTTATTTAGATAAATAGAGACGTATCACAAATAAATAAATTATGATATTTTCTCAATAAAAATGCAACTTTACTTTAAGTGTATGCAATAAAAAAGATGGCCTCCTAAAATCACACTTATTATAAATTGTTGATTTCTCAGATATGGCATACTGCCATAACCTTATTTGAAAATTTTATTTAGATAAATGGAAGTTCAAGTTTTAAAACAATAAACAAGTTAAAATGCTAACGTATTTTAATAAGGAATTAAGATTCTATAATATATATTCTTATCTGTTTTGCAATTGAAATAAAGCATTTTTTATCAGACAAACAAGTCCTTAACTCAAGATTACAAGTTTTTTTTTTTTTCTTCTTATTTCAATTATTTAATAAATAATTTTGGTTTATTCATCAAATTTAATTTGCATGGTGATTTTTAATTAACGTAAGTGCTGAAAAAATACTGTAAAAAGAGGTTTTTTTTCTTTTTAAATTCGCCAAATTAAATGTAACGAAGAATGTATATATAAATGCTTTTTCAAGTATACTGTATAGTTGGCCAGTGTCTTACAATTTTTTTATTATTATTATTAATGATGATAAAAAGAAGAGTAAAAGAAGTTAATTTCTTAAAATTTATTAATAAAATAAAATATATATTACAATTTACAATAAAAAATAAATAAAAGATAATCAACATTTTGAGCTATAACTAGAATCGTAAACGATCAAAGATAATAACTTAATTACAATTATACACATGTATTATGCATACAATTTTTTAATATATTAATATACTTGCTAAAGTTTAATATAACAATGTTTGCTCATGTATTGAATTTAACAAAGATTTGATTTATTATGAAAACATATTGTGTGTGTGTGTTTGTACTTTCTTATATATAATTCAATTAATAACTTTTAAAATTTCTTGTCACTCAACTTAGATCTTCTTGTCGAGTCCGAATGTGTTTCTTTAATTAATCTGCAAGGATCAAAACCAGCGCAGAGTAAGAATCATAGCTCTCGTCTTGAGAAATGTAACAAAGTAAGATTCTTCGCTTGATAGGAAAACAGAAGGCAATCAAACAAAAGAGAGTAATTAAGATGCAAAAGACAACTCAGATTTAACTAATGTCGAAGTATAAATTCAGACTTAGCATAACTCAACCAATGTCAGCTACCGAATAAAAGGAAGCATAATAGTGACTCCTATGCTGGGAAATCTCGGAAACTTACCTTTCAGGGAAACAGGATTCCCCCATGTACACTATAGAATGATCTCTTTCTATCTCGTGGGGTTTACTCTCTTTAGTAATCATGGGTGACGTGTCTCAGAGATACCCAAGTGATCCACCTTTGTTTTTTATCCTCCTTAGTCAATCTATTTTAAACTTTTTTCCTGTCCAGATTACATAATCGTAGTAAGCCTAGTGGTCATGATCGGGGAATCGCGGCTGGCTGTTTCTTTTTGTCGTGGGTTCGAGCCCTGATACCACAAAAGACCCGTCGTGTCTGATACATATTAAAGGCTGATACATATTAAATATGCCGTGTCTCAAAATCCTCCCGTGGTGTGGTATGGAAGTTTGGACAGGGAAGTATCAGCTCAGGTGTCGTCCTCATCACTTGACTGAGGCTCAAAATTACGAAGTCCATCATGAATAACCATCGTATTGCTTCTCAATACGACATTAATAAACAATCACAATCACCTGTCTAGATTACATTTAATTGATTAATCATCTTACTAACGCAACACTTGGATTCGACATGAGAGCTATTGGCAGAATGCCCAAAGGGACCAATCAGCTTATTTTGAGTCTCGGTCAAGTGACGAGAACGACACCTGTGCTGGCATCTCCCTCTCTAAGCTTCTACACTACGCCTAAGGGAGAACTTGGAACCTGGACCAGATTTAACGAGCATCAGCCCTGCTATATGGGGGTCTTGAGTGATATAAGAACTCGAGCCAATGACTCGTAGGAAACAACGCCGGTTGCCAGTTCGCGATCATGACCTCTAGACTACCGTAGCCACATTAGATTTAAACAAATGTTTGGTACAGATTTGGCTCTTGCGCCTTAGACCCTAAATGTAGCCTTGCTGACGGGATTTCATTTTTTTTACGTCACACTTAGAAGCAACACAAGGCTATTGGCGACGAACCTTGTAATTTTGAGTCTCGGTCAAGTGTCGAAAATGAGATTTCAGCTGGCACCCTTCTCTCGAAACTTCCACACCATCCCAACATGAATCCATTGAGCCTTGATAGTTTTAATGTGCATGAGCCTCGCTACACGATAGGTCCTACTGTCGGATCAAAGATTCAATTGATACTATTACTCTTTTCAGCCGTATTTGAGAGAAATCTTATACATAAAAAAAATTGGAAGATGCGATTCGCCTTAGTTACTGCATATTGGCTTTAGTTTAGTTTTTATTAACGTCGCACTAGAAACAACACGAGGGCTATTGGCGATGGACCTCGTAATTTTGAACCACGGTCAAGTGACGAGGACGACACCTGAGCTAGCACCCCCTCTCCTAACATCCACACCACGCCAACGGGAGGACTTTGGGCCCCAAACAGATTTAACGTGCATCAACCCCGGTTACACGGCGGGTCTTTGATGGCCAAAGATCGAACCCGCGACTGAACGAAAACCGCCTGCCGCTAGTCCACGACATTGACCACTAGGCTACCGCGACCCTACCGCAAATTGGCATTAACTTGCCTTGGGTATAACGTAGATTCTCGCGCTTTTTGAAATAGAATCAACGGAACTGAATATCAAACGAAATAATGGAATAAAAATATAAAAAATACCTCATGTATATCTCTTTCGGCTTCATACCTCTGTTATAAGTTTGAAATGGATTAAAAACTTTCAGTGAACATTTTCTCGATCATTAATTTTCTTTTTCATTTATAATTGAAATGCTTGATAGAAACGGATGGAAAATATACCATTTCCCACAGCATATGGAATGAAACTACCCATTCTTAGCAAAATTGAAATCCGTTCAAAGCATGTTTCGTGGAAAATTACCAATAAACTAAAAAGAAAATTACCAAAGAACTAAAATAAGTTCTTAAATTTAAACAGTATAAGAAGTACGGTAATAAAAATAAATTCTATGCACTTGGTTTATTTGATAGCAAAGGCATTACGAATACTATTATAACACTTCAAGCGTTCGTGCAACTGCAACATCATTGCTTTTATATTTCAACGTTCAACTATAATAATTCTGCTAAATTCAAAAAATGTAACGCTGCAAAAAATGAAACCATAAACTAGTTTCAAAATTTTCAAAAGCAGTAATCTTTCAAAGTAAATATATATGAGTAAAGTTTGTCTATTTCTGTATGTGTTTGTGCAATTTTAATTGCTTCAAGGCTGTTATGTTTTTTTTTAATTATATATATATATATATATATATATATATATATATATATATATATACAGTCATATTATCTCCATCATACGTTTTAAAAATCTGCACTTCTGTTTAATTTATTTAACATCTTGTACCAATTTTCTTCTACTGTTATCTTCAATGGTATAAAAATAATGTTTTAAAATAGTATTAAAATTTATATAACACTTATAAAGTAGTATAACAGTCCCTAACTTAAGATAGCATTATAGACTCTAAGGCATCGCTAATGTTTTAAACACTATGTAAAACCCAAGGAAATATTACATGCAATTTTAAATGAAAATATTACAAAGCTCCTTAACAATCATTTTTTTGTGATCGCTCAAAAATTTTCTCTACTTTTAAAAAAAAGAATGGCAAAGACAGAAGTTTTAGGGTGATTTTTATTTCCTGCCTCGAAAGTTCTGGAAGTGACTGTACATAAATAAGAAAAACAAACTCCCTCCAAACCACACAAAAAACAAGAAAATTCAACTTCCCCAAAGCACATATGGTCTCGACGAAGGCTATGTGCTGTAATAATGTATAGGGTTTCACGTATTCGTGCGACGACAACGTATTGCATCTGTAAGCTAGTGTGCGAAAAGCATAGCCACACTATTATGCAGCTTTAACCCCAGGAAGCACGCACACGGCTAAATCTCTACGTCTACTTAGTATTTAGTTAGTTGCAGCGGGGCACATGTTACAATTCCCACGGACAACTTTAGCCAAGTCTTTAATTTCTAGAGTTCGCTGTATATTTTGAGACGAAAAATTTCGACTGTTTTGGACGGAAAAATCAGTTTTCCAAGAGAGCATGAGTTTGCCGTGTTTTCAGATTTTTTCCTTCTTTTTTTGTTTTTTTCCCCTTCCTTTTCTCTTTCTCATTCTCCCCACTTTTTTTTTCGGTATGTAATTTTTGGCGGCAAAAAGATTAATGAGTTCCAGAAATCGATAAATTTTAATTAGCAGTTTTATCGGGTGGCTGCTATTCTTGACATTTAATACCATTTCGTGGTAGGAAAAATGTGTACGTGTTAAACCTCTAGCCCTGAAATAATTTATGAATCTAGGGGAAAGATTTTTCGCAGAGCTAATCGGAACGAAGGCTTCAGATTTTGGACTAAAAAAAATCTAATGAACTTTAGTGTGATGCTCTCAAAAGGGCGGGAGACAAATTTATATAAAGTTTCGAAAACCGATGTTGAGGATAAAGGATGAATTAGAATTTTCAGAAAAGTAGGGTTGGAAATATTCTTCGAAAGAAAACACCAAAAATTACCTATACCCTGTGAAACACAAATTAGCCCCGTTAAATTCATCAATCAATCATTTTGACAAGGACTTATTTTTTCAACAGATTTCCTCCTGAAACCTGATAAACAGGCACTGACTAAAAAAGTTTCTGTATTAATAAAAATTAGGGGGAATTGTAAAACTAGGCTTAAGTCTCTTTCTAGAATAATGTAAATAATGTATCAGGCAAGTTTATTCAAACTTTTGAGATACATAATTTCGTACAGATTCATATAAAACATTTATCCTAATTGAATATGTTAGAAAGTTTGTGCTTGCATAATTTTTTATAAAAATAGTACATGACTGTTTTTTACCAATAAAAAATTACGGGTGAATTAAAAAACTGGGTTTGAGTCTTTATCGTGAAAAATAAATGTAACACATTCATTCAAACTTCTTAGAGATACATAGTTATGTGCAAGAAAATGCATGCAAAACTTTTATCTTAAGCGCATTTCTTAAACAATTGGCACTAGTATTTTATAAAATGGTTACTGATAAAAGAACAAATCTTTTAGCTAAAAATAAACAGTAAAATATTACTCAATAACAATTTATAATATTTTAATTACTGTAAAAATTTAACATTAATTAAGAAATTAGGTAATATTTAATATTAATCTAACACTGCCTGTTTTCGATAATATTTTATTTGTTTATAATGAGAGAGAGAGTA
Source organism: Nephila pilipes (assembly GCA_019974015.1). NCBI lineage: Eukaryota > Metazoa > Arthropoda > Arachnida > Araneae > Nephilidae > Nephila > Nephila pilipes. Next base: position 1,879,564 of record BMAW01065638.1, on the reverse strand, counting down.
ATAAACTTGTTTTTTTTTTAAAAGAAAAATGTTCTTGATGAATAACATTAAGCACCTAAACCTAATTTTAAAAAGGCAAACTAAAAGCTGAATTCGTAAAATCAAAGTTTATAATAAGGGTATTTCTTAAAATTATTTTTAATAATCCAACTGTTTCTTCTATCACTAAAAATAATTTCTATTAGAAATTTTTTTTCTTAATTTCTAGGTTTTTTTAAATTATTTTTTAAAAATTCTAAAGAAAGGGTGACGAATTAAAGAGACAAATAAAATAATTGTAAAATTTATGAAAACGTAAGCATGAAAATGAATAACAAAGTACCAAAAGGAAATATTATTCAGAATATCCAATTATTACGTAAAAAAGATTGTAAATATAGCACTTAAACACGCACACTTAATACACGAGTAAAAGTCAGTAAACAAAGAAACAAAATGTCTGAATAGCAGTTGTATACATATAAATGTAACAAATGATGAATTTCCATTGTTAAACAACATCCAACATTTCGAAAACCTTTCGATTGATCAATAAAATTTCCAATCTGTTTAATTTAAATAAAAAAAAATATAGAAAACAATATCTTATCTAAATAGTAAGTTCTTTTCTGAAAATAATTTTAAAAAATCCTCTCTAATAGCTTATTTAAAAGCAAAAAATAGGAAAATTATTAATTATTCAAATTAGTTCAATGTTTTGGCCTAATACTACTTCTATAATTTATAAACATTTTGTGTTACATAAAATTATTTATTGTTGCGGTAAAAAGCATAAAGTAAATAATTATTTTCAAAAATCATAAAAGGGATGTTGAAAACAGATAGATAATACAGTCAATAAAAGGCGTATACAAAAAAAATTGAGTCATATGCAATTGTTATATTTTTCATAAAATGAATTAAAATGAAGGAAATGCATAAGTTTTAAAAATTATTGATTCATAAAGAATTTGAGGTCGTTTCTCAGAATAAAAAATGTCTCTGTTTTAATAAGTAAAAACACAAAGGGGAATTTTTTAAGGAGATAAATCGATATAAACCTAATTTATGTAGTTGTTTCAACCATAAAAAACAATCAATGGTTACTAATTTGTCAATACATTTTTAATAAAAGCTGATAGAAAATTATAAAAAAAAACCTCCAGAATTCTAACAAAGAAATACATCCATTATTTTACTTATTTAAAATATCCAGCTTTATCATAACTGTAATTCACTGAGTTACATGAAATGTAAAAAGATGGAAAATAAAATATGTAACTGAAGCTTAAGTATATATTAGAAACCTTAAGATTTAATTTAATGGATAAGAATGTCGTAAAGAAAAAAATTTAATGTTAATCATAGCACAAAAATTGCGTTTTTTGACGGATGTATTTAAATATGAGATATCACAATGAACTTTTACATTCAAGACAATCCAGAAGCATGACGTGAAGGAAACGAAAGAAAAAAATATTAATTAATATTTTTAGATAAATTGAATTTCTTATGTTTCTTTGTAATTCTCGAAATTTTCAGAAACAAATAAAATAGCATTTTAGTTAATTAATTAATAAGTCTATAAAAATAAGTTTAGCAGAAAGCATGAAAACAAAAAAATATGTTATTTAATAATTATAACTTGAAAGGAAAAAATTGCTATTAACCTGATTTGTTACTGTGTTACAGATGCATCCAAATGAAATCATTGATAAAATATCTAAATTTAGTATTTTATTTCACTTTTCCTTGGTCTGCGGTTTAATTCATATGTGATTAATAATGACTTGAAAAACAATCGAAAAATAATTAAAATCTATTGCCAATTATTTAATGTACTGAATCCCTACATTTTGTGATGTTTTTATTAATTTCATAGAGAGACATAAATGTTGATTCAAAACATTCTGTGTTTATTTCTACATTTATTTATACTATTTTGCCCTCTTTCCATCCTACCCTACAAATATTAAGGTTATATGCTTCTCTCTAATTGAATAGATGTTTTGTTTAGTTCTGACATTTGAAAGCTGCAAATGTGATTTAAAACACTAAAGTGCGGGAAAAAAAACTTATACAGCTACTCTTTGAAAAAAGAGAAATTGGAATGTACAGAAAAATATTTTAAAAAGGTTCAAAAACTTATGATTATTTTAAAAAAAATTATTATTTCGAAGTAGTTTGTTTTGAAATAAAAATGTTTTATATTTATGGACACACAATCATTCCTTTGAATTTATTTCAAATATGATAATTGAATCATAGTTGCCAAAAATTGTCTATGTAACAGAGCTTAATGCTTTTTCATAGAGATCCAAATTAAATATATTCTCAGCTACAACTTTCTTGCATTTAATAAACGCATTTAAAAAGAATTAAATACCATTAATTTTTAATTGAAACACAATATTGGGATCGAAACATTTAAATTTTTTCAACCTCATTTTTAATACACGTTTCTTCAAATAGTATATATTGAATCATTTATTTTTCATTAAATTAGTAAAATTTTATTCATTAACAAAAAATTATGCATTTTATTTACCATTTTTATCTTCATTTTCAGTTCTTAAAAGTTATTGAAATAGTTCATATTTCGCATCAATTTTTCGTTTTTAATTGAAGGATTTCGTAAAGTTTTGCACATGGATGAATATATATATATATATATTATTTTGTGAATTAATCTCATGAGAGCTTGATGAATGATGTTATAATGACTGGTTGTGAAACGGAAACAAGAATGATTAATGAGTATTAAAGAAAAATGTGTTTGTTAAATTATGACATATTTTTCTACTATTCTAAAAGATACATATCATGGGTTACTTAATACTTAAATATTCTAATTAGTAAAATGATTGTTATACCAAATAGTTAAATATATAATATATCTTTTCTACGTGTTTAAATTCAGAAAATATTTTTAAAATAAATAACATTTTACGACTCTCATATACTTGTAGTTCCTTATTCGTGATAAAGTATCAAACAAAAGAAGTACAAAAATTAATTACAAAAGTCTCAAGATTTCTATTTTCCAAATTACTAGATTTAGAACATAAATTTATGACTCGTTTATGCAAATTGAAAAAATAAAAAAAAACAAGTAGATGACAAAAAAAATAATGTTTGAAGATTTCTGTAGATGAAAGAGTTAGTTTTCAGAGTTTAAAACTACCGTATTTGAGTTAAACATAACATTTCTACTTATCACTTGTATAATTAATATGAAATAAAAATATAGAAAGAAGTATAATTTTTTTTTAAAACTTATTTTTAAGAATTTAAGCTAAGTACTATTTACATAATTTTGATTTTTAAAATGGCTTTTAAATCCCCGCCTTATTGGATTTCTTATCAAAAGTATCTTTGTACAAAATTTCTTGTAACAGATTTCTGTACTGAAACGTACACTGTACAGATACACTGATCGCTAAATTTAAATGTAGCATTTGGTTGTATTAATGGGTAAAGATTTGATTTTTTTTTTTTTTTTTTGCTTTGAATTTTTCTGTTGTGAAGTTAGAGTCACAAAAATGAAGCGCGTTTTTTAGACGGTAATTAGTGTGGTTTACTTCTTTTGATCCGAAGGATTTTTGTGCCCTCAATTTATTTTTTCGTAGCTGCCTCTTAAGGTTCTGTTCTGTGCCACCCCTTCCCCTAGACCCTCTTCCTTTTTCCCAACCGCTCCGGTTCTTTTCGGCACATTTAACTCCTGTTTTTCACTTTCAGTTCATTTCTCATGTGGTTAAGGACATGCTCTTGTCATTCACGATCGCCGGTTTTGCAGTGTGATGCGCCGAAGAACCGCCGCTTCACAAAAGAAAAGGAGAGCAGAAGCGAAAAAAATATAGTAAAAGAAAGGAAGCGAGGGAAAAGAACTAAAAAGAAATACAAAAAGAAAAAAAAAAGAAGGAGAAGAAGAAAGAGTTGGAAAAGAGAACACCAAGCGAAAGCGGACACACACATACATACACACTGAAGCAAAAAATGTAAGAAGAAAAACCAAAATTTTCTCGAAGAAGTGAAAAAAAGTAAGAGAAAAAAAAAGATTCTAGTGAAAAAATAAAATAAATACGATAAAAGTAACAAAGGAAAAACAAAATAATAATGAAAGATAGAGAAGCATAAAAAATAAATAAGGAGCTTACATCGGAAGAGTCGCTAAAAGAAGTTAAAACTTACACACACAATCTTACCTTAGTTTTTGTTCCCTAATGCGGCATTGAACATTGCATTTTTTGGTTGGTTGACTGAAAGGGAAACGATAAAAAAAAAAGTTTTTCTCAAGGTAAGAAAAAGATGACATTAAATAAAAAAAAAAAAATGGTTGCGTCAATGATCCCACTGAAGAGAAAAAAATTAGTCCAAACGCTATTATATTTTTTCAACAGTCATAATATAGTTAGCGGCTAGCCTGAGCTCAATTAATGTTCCAGGGGTTTGCAACAATTGTGATTAGTACACGCGATTGCACAACAAAATTAACCTAAGTCTTACGCAACGTTGCTTCGTGTGAGGGAGGATATCGTAGTGTTTTTTAATCTAACACGCTGTTTCACTACTCTCGGTAAATTAATGTTTTTCAACCATAGTAATTAATTTTCATCAGTGACAACTCTCAGAGCCGTTTAAGTGATGATCATGCTTTATTCTTCGCGGTTACAAGATTTGCTAAATTAGTCTCCGGCCGCTACAACAAAAAACGAATTTCTTGCTTAATATAACTTGCCTACCGAAGCGACGGAATCAAGACACGTACAAAGCTAGGAAAGCCAGTAATTTTTTATACACACATGTATTGTTCCCTGTTCCTTCTGGGCTGACAATAATCCATCATTATTCTTTGAAGAGTTTAATGGATTGTAAATGTAATATATAATGTCATCAGTATATATAAATAAAATTAAATTTCATCTCTAGGATCGAAATTTCGTTTAGTAAACCTTGAGAAGTATAAATATAGCAGTCTGGAAAAAAACAAAAAATTATTGAGCATGAAAAACCAGGATTTGGATTAAATAGCATATCATGTAGTACTGTATCTTCTTAATAAGTTTACTCAAATATGTTTTCCGTGATAAAAATAGAACTTTCATAACCGTTATTGCTTTTTAACTTATCGCGAAGAAATTCAATCGAAAACATTTTTTTTTCAAGTAAAATATTTTGCTCTGTTGTTTGAAATGTAAAATTAATTTTAAAAAAGTTCTATGCAAAGTTTTACAAAGAACAGATTTAGTCACCCAAGATGCGCTTTTTTTTTTATATAATTATTATTAAATTACCCAATTAAATATAAGAATTAAAATAAACGATGAAAGATCGAGAAATGGACGATAGTAAACTTTTCCGATATTAAAATTAAAGGAAACGATAAATTATTAAATTGAAAATATTTCAGCTAAATGTAATTAAAATTAAAGCAAACGATAAATTATTAAATTGAATATTATATCAGCTACATGTAATTGAAATTAAAGTAAACATTAAATTATTAAATTGAATATATTTAAGCTAAATGTAATTAAAATTGAAACAAACGATAAAAAATTGAAAAGTGATCCAATTAAAACAATAGCCCCTTGGGTGGCTAATAATACATACATGCACTTTAACGTATAAAAACGACTTTTCGGTAAGTATAATTCAATTAGATTTATCGCTAATTTATATTGCGCTTTGGTAAGGATTTAATCCATTCTGGAAGTTGTGATGATATTTGCAAATCAAATATATTCTCTAAAATAAATTCCTTCTAAAAGTGTGAGCAAATGAGAGATAATTAACAAAAATCAAATAAATTCAGATATTTTGATGAAGAACTCGCACTTTGATAAATATTAAAATATTCAAAGAAAAAATGTAGCAAAAATTTTATATTATCAAAATATGCCTTTTTATTCTGAATTATATATTATTATTACGGCATGTATGTTAACTAATTTCAAATACAATATGCATCATATTATTCATTCTGTAAATTATAATGCATTTTAACCTCGATTGTGATTCACCCTCACATTTTCTACAAAAAAAAAAAAAAAAAAAACATATAACAAATAAAATGTTATCTGAAAAATTATTGTTAAAAGTCACCAATTTATATCATGCTTATGAAAAAATAATTTTTCTTCTGTATATGTTATTATTAAAAATCATTTATACTATTTTTTTATCAAATATTTTAACGCAAATACTTATGACTTTCATTAACTGTAATAAAATAGTTAAATAATTTTAATTACTTCTAATAAATATTTTAAATCATACTTTCGATCCAGTTTTTGGCCACATGTTTATACGTAAGTATTTTAATTGATAGAGTTTTATAGGTATTTTAATTTGATTTCCTCTTTTTGCATGCATATATCAAAATAAATACACCCGCATTAATTCTTAAAAATATTAGATTCAAAGTATGATTAAAAAACGTTTTCTTCTACGAGACGAGGGAATTTTATTCCCTTTATAAAGAAAAGAAATCTGTTCTCGAAATACTGATCAACTACGAGATAAGAAATTGAGCCAGGGTATTCCATTTGTTGAAGAATGCTTTATATTTTTACATAGACCCCAAGAAAGCCGGATACAGCAACTTTGAAATATCTATAAGGCATGCGTTGAGTGAGAAAGTGAGGCTTTTCGGCGCGGGACACAAAACAGACAAGCTGCGCCTAACCATTTGTTGAAGTCAATCTGTATGCCCATATCAATTCAAGAAAATCATATTTCTCTCCAGGGTTTTGTTCAGAACTGCTTGAAGTTCACTCGTATAGTAAAACAACTTTGACACCAACTGTGACTTCACAACTACAAAAAGACAAATGCTTGGCTCGTGTCTTGGAACTAGCTCTTTGTTAAGTAAGTTCCTCGTTTATCATACGCGTAGAAAGCTCCATCACTGACAAATATAGTTGAACCCACTTATTATATTCTATCGGAAGCTCCAGGAATAGAGTCAAAGAGTTCTTTGTTCGCAATACCGCACTTGTTACTGGACATCAGATAGATGTTTAGCTGGACAGATGGGGACCTCCACCCAACATTTCGTGTACCGTCTCTGCTTTGAAGTTGCCGGAAAATATGAAGTGAGTATTCAACAATAGCTTACAGGTGTGTCAACCAGTTATACGTGTAGACCCGAAGAGTTCGCTAGGGGTTTCATAAACCATAAGCAGATGTGAAAATTGGTGTATGGGTTAGCACGTATTATATAAAAATATACATATTAAATGTTCCGTGAGGTAACACGTACTACAGTATCTTTATTATTATAAATTTCTTAATGACTCAATGTCTCGAAATCTATGGAGAACTAAAATACATTGTTTGTGTGTGGACGTAGCCTACAAATCTTCGGTATAGTCATCCGAAAGAAATAATGCATTTTCACAGGTAAAATTGAGTTTTATTATTTTTATCATGCTCTACAGATCCCATAGAAGGATTACTGATATTTTATCGAATGTTGTTTAATTCTACAAATATGTGTTCAAAAATTAATTTAGAAATCAATTGAAATCATTTAATAGTATAAATACTGCTAAATATTCAATTCCCAACAGCACTGATGCTTCAAAGAATTGAGTTATATCATGGTAATAGAATGAAGAATGTACTTAAGATCGAGCTCTCTCTAAATATTTGTGAAGAAATAGCTTACGATAGGAAAACAAAGCTGTAAAAATGTTTTAAAAGACAAAAAAATATTCGCAGACAGTTCCCCAAATGAAAAATATTTTCATTTAGTAACATTTTTTTAAATAAAGTAGGGAATTTTTTTATCCTTAAAATAGCAAACTCAGATAAGAAAACAAAAATTTAACGTAAATGACATGAATAGCTCACTTTCCATGAAAACTCGACGTTAAACAAATCTTACATAGTTTATGCCATTTCCCATAAACTGTTTATCATATTTTAATAGATTGTCCTATTTTTCATAATAATCGTTTAGTCTTTTTTAATTCTTCTGCTTTAAACTTGTCGGACATAGTGACGTTCCCCCCCCCCCCAACACACACCAAGTCAAAATCACCAAGTTTTTATATAAAATTGTTTTTTACACTATTTTTAAGATTCTAACCTATAATTTTACTTTAATTTTTATGAATATTTTTTATTTTATAACAATGGGATTTTAAAAAAATAAATTGTCGTATTTTAAGCAAATGTTTAGCGCTGCTTAGTCAGATTTGGCTTTTACGCCATTAAACCGTACTGCCCCTCATTCACTTACATAGTTTGAGAGAAAGCATAAGAGATATATATTTTTCTGACGTTTATAACTAATAACATCCAAATTACCTTCCAAATGATGAATTGGTTTTAATACTTTATTTTGGAGTAAGCTTTTCGGTTCTATGGTATAATTTTATTATTATCCGTGGAAAATACGAAAAAAAGTTACAAGTTTAATCCTTTATTTTATAATATAATTTGATATACGTAAATTTAATTAATGAAATTGCCAGGAATCTAGTTATTCATTAACTATACGCAATAAATTTTATGAGAGTTGTAACAAAATTAGAGAGTTATTTTTCACCTAGAGTTTCATCCTATGTATCAATTATTTCATTTTCTTTTAGGTAATTAAGTAATGATTTTGGTGTAACACTTTTCGATTGTTTATTCATATGTAGCTTAAGAAGCATCGGCAAAATTAAAGAAATACGGAGAAATAAATAAAAGAAATATTTTTTGTAGATATTAATTAATAATTAAACTTTTTGATGCATTATGATACATAGTTCGAAATATTTAGTAATAAATTTAAAAGCCACTGCTTTGCTTTTCTGTAGAAATCTTTTACATTATCTTTACTAACTATTTAAGACACTATCACAGATGAATGTAATAAATTATATATTATTTTATAAGCTATGTATTATTTTATTTTTAATAATTTAGGAGGGTTTATTTTTTATTTTCTGTCTCTCTCATTGAAGAAATACATTATTTAATGTTATATTGCTCAATGCTAATAAATAATTTTGGTGAAATAAGGCGGCGAACAGTAAAAAAAAATTAATTTAATTTAAATATTTCAAAACTGATTGATTTTTTTTTTTTTTTTTTTTTTAAAAATTCCACGAATAAAAAATAATGTAAATTTCATATTCAGCATTCAAATTATATCAATAAAATAATTAGTTATTTCATTGACACAAATTATTCTTTTTCAATATCCATTAACAGAGAAAATTATTGTTTTAAAGAATCTTTCATTTATAAAATCAGTACAAAATGACGAATTTATTTTGTTATATTCGTATGTATGTGCATGTAGAATGGATGCTATGTCCCTTTTTGAAATTTTACAGGAGAAAAGCTTGAAATTCTTTTTTGTGTTTTTATTAACAGCTTACTAGTTAATAAATATTTTTCAATAGATCCTTGCAGATTTTATTCTCTGGACTACTGGCTTTTAAATTATAATACCTGGTTTTTAAGAATTAGGATTTTTTTTTTTAAACAAGGTATCCGCACACCTTTAAAACGCCATTTTTGTCAAAATTTTCAATTTTCTCATTTTAATGTCAATTTAAAACTTAAACTTTTTTCTTTCTAATAGTGTTTCATTTTTTCTTATACCTTATTTAGAACTTAAGTTACAGGGATTTGAATTTTACTCGGCAGCTAATTTTTAATTGTATTTGAAAGTTTGTTTTGGATTTTTCTCAAAATGAGTTTTCTCGACACATTAACATATGGCAACGTAGATATCAGAAAAAGCTATGAACCAAATTAATTTAAAATTTGCAAGTATCTTCTTTTTATAGTTTTCAAGAACTCCTGCTACTTTTATGGTTGTAAAATTGATACGTTTTTAGTAACAAAGATGTAAATCATGTATTGTTATAACTTTTTCTTCATTTTTCATTATTATTTGACTCGGAACACAATAAAAAGTGTAGTAATATGATTTTCATCATAAAAGTAGTACCAGCTCCCAAAAAATGTTATGATGAATAAGATTTAGTTTACAAAATAATCATATTTTTGTTTACTTTTAAGTTATGAGAGTTATTCTGATAAACAATTTATGTACTATTTTCACCATGTTTTCCACTCCAAAAAATGTTTTTTTTAAATTAAAAGCAGATTATTAAATGTGTGCTTTCATAGTTTTCGGTTATATTTCAGCAATAAAAAATATTTTGATAGCAAATATCAATGTATTTCAAAAATTTTTCTCCGAAAGTGTATGGATACCTTAACTGATTACTGTTTTTTTTAAAAAAAAATATACATAGTACCTTTTTTCTTCGCCAAGCAGATATAAATTTAACTTTATATTTTGAGACATTACTTCACATTTCCTTACCATTTTATCATTGATATTTTTTTAGTTATTTTCGTTCGATTCAGATATCCGCTGGCAAGCAGTTAATTGAATTCACACACACTCCAAGTACTTTAAATAGAATTTTATATACAGTCCCTTTATTGTGCTTGAATGCGCCTATAAGACATAGACGAGTAAGAAGAAAACGAAGAAAGACACTACCCCCTTACAATCTGGGACCTCAGGTGGTGTAGCGTGAATTTCAGAAAATCCCTTTGCTTTGATCCAAGGCCTTTCAGAGAAGCGTTAGCATGGATTACTGGTTGCAATCGAGCTTTCATCGTAAGATTCAACCAAAATCTTACTCTTCGGTTTTTCTTATTTATTCGTATCTTTATTTTCCCAGCGATAGCTCACTTTTTTCCCCTACGATACTTTTTTTTTCTTTTTTACTTTGTCGGGTCTTTCCTTACCTCTTCTTTCTTTCTGTCCCAAAATATTTCTTGGAATTTTCGTCCTTTGTTCCGAGGCTTATTTCTTAGATACAATAAAGTTGCTCATTATTTTTATTAAATGTGGATAAATTACTTCAATACTTTACGTTATTTCTTTATATACGTCTGTTTTTTTCATTACTGAAGTTAAAATTGTGAGTTCTTAGCTTTTTCTAGAGGTCTTTTTAAAATATTTGTGGGTTGAAACCCGAAATGATCAAATAACAGAAAAGTAAACTTATGTAAAAATTTTAAAAAGTGGAAGAAAAGATATTTTAAGGCCATTTACACTTAGTATTCAACTGGATCTTGATTTAGAATCCATTATTAAAAAGAAAAAGGTCCCAATATTAATAAAAGTTGTAACTTTGGGCTATTCGCGAAACTTCCCTTAACTAGCATTTGGTTTTATTTTTAAGTTTCCAGCTCCTCTCCAATCAAATGAAACGTAATTATTCAAATTAGTAAAAGTAAGAAGTGTAATGGATTTATTTGAGGATTGTGATATATATATAAGAGAAATAGTATTGAAAATGAAGATGGGTAATTGAGAGTGAATAGTCAATAGATGATTGTATGTTAGAAGTTGGAGTGCCTTGATATAACTAGCTGATCTTCTGAGATTAAATTAGGTTGGAAGTTACTCCAGCTTAGTGTACGTTGTAAAAGGTGTCGAACCTTCGATATTTGAGAAGTAGCTCATTCAACACGGGTAAGCTGTTAAGCTAGAACTTTATTATTCGATTCTAAGCTAGAATTCAGTCCCATTTAGGGTTAATTCAGAGAAAGAGCAATTTTGTATAATCTGTGAAGAAATTTAATAAACCGCTTTGGTATTTTTTTTCGATCTTTCCTCAAATGCAAATTGTAAGTTTATTGACTATTTAATTAAGCTTTAGAATGTATATTATTGACTATTTAATTACGATTAAGCCTAAATACTGCTAGGGAAGCGTTACAAAGCTCATTTATTCAATAATATTCTTAAAATTTAAGTTATATGGTATAAAAATGTGGCCAATTTTTGCTTTGACAAACTAAGTGAAAATTCCAAATTCTTTTACTGTATTTAAGACAAAATATGGAACATATTTTATACAAGAAAACTAAAGAGATATTAATAATAATATGAGATAATACTTAAAATATAGAATTAATAACCGAGTCATTTTCCAACTTGAAAGTGTTCCAAAAGTATCCAAAATCCTAGTTTTTAATATTATACAAGGATGATATAATTGAAGAAAAAGTATTATTTTGTATGATGTGAGAAGAAAAGGTTGCTATTTATAAGTCTATGCAACAGGGAAATATATTCATGTTTCTGGTTTAAAACATTATATATATTGCCTCTACATTTAATATTATAGTTCTAATGCAATATTATATTATCCTATTATCACTAATATGGATATTTTTATAGTATACGAAGGGATGTCGTAAAGTTTTATTTATTTATAAAAAGTAACCGAGATATTTGGATAAAATTCCTTCTGCATATTCATTTATCCATATGCACATAATGCTATAAAACAGTTATTAATGTTGATTGTTTTGGTGTCAGAAAGCTGTAGAGTGAAGTAACCTGCAGTATGGAGAAGATAAAGTTCTATCTGCCGAATTCTGCATTGACGGCCTTCGAAAAGTCAAGAAACGCTAGAAAAAATGTATAACTCAACAGGGTGACTAGGTAGAGAAGTCTTAAGAATAATAAATACAAATTAAGTTTCGAACTCGATTATTTTTAGTAATAATTAAAACCTTACAATATTACGGGTTACTTCAATCTACGGCTTTCTGAACCAACCATTCAGCATTAATGGATATTATTTACAAAATTATGTACATAAGTATAAATTTTGTATAGATATCTCGATTATTTCTTAGTAATAATTAAATATTTATGTTACCTTCTCTTTTTAAATCTCAAAAACTATGAAATATCCTTATAAGCAGAAATAAAATTAGATGATGAAATTTAATTCACATTTCACAGTTCAAATTTTATTTAATGTATCTAAAATTCACAGACTTTATTCATGCTATATGTCGTTTATTGTAGCATTACTGTTTGTTAATAAATATCCATTATCCATCTCCATCTCTTTAAACCATTATCCATCTCCATATCTTTAATCCATTATCCATCTCCATATCTTTAATCCATTATCCATCTCCAAAATGTGTTGCGCTTATATAAAACATTTTCAAAACTCCTACCTTTCGAACGTAAATGACTAAACGTCGACATAAATTGAATACAACTTAATGCTTACTTCCATTGAATGGATAGGGGTTTGGGAAGTATTCCATTTCCATGTGCATAAGTAATAGTATTTAACAACCAAAACTCGATTGTGTTTTAATCAGCAAAGTAAATCTAATATGAGTCAAATTTAGAATTTGTTTTTCTAACTAAAACATTCAATTAACTCAATCTTAGAAAACGGTATGACGGTATTCGGTGATATTCAAAAAATATTTGTCTGTCTTTACATATAAATGGCCAAATAACGTTAAATTCTAATGAAGATTAGCAATAAGTCATAGTCTCGTTAGAAATATGATATGGATAGAAACTAGAAAAACTCATAAGTAGAAAAATGTTTATCCAATCCTTCTTTAACGAGGTTTATTTTTCAGAAAGAAAAATGTTTAATTAAAATTGCAATTTATTTTCTTAATTGCAATTTATTCTAGTCTCACTACACCTGCAGGTAATAAAAATTACATTGATATTATTTACTCAAAGCCTCCCCTATATATATATATATATATATTCTCAGATTCAAACTTTATTTTACTTTCAATGAGAAAGAGTATTCATCACAAAATTGGCGGTGGAGGCAACATGCGTCTTGTCGCCTCAATAGTTTGATCAGAAGAGAGAGAATCTTTCCCTGTTTGGGAAGTTAATGGAAGAATCAATTAGACCACTTAGCATTAGATTTAGGGACCTTTAGGTATTTCATATGGAGAAGTAAGGATTATCCCTACGGATTTGAAACGTGAGGAAATGCAGACTAAACATATTTAGAAGTCACATGATGGAATAAACTAAAAGAATCAATGGAATTGTGTCAGGGGAAAAAAAGATGGACTCCTTACAGTGATAGTTAAAGTAGAAATTAAAAAAGTAAATTAAATTATATTGTAAAAATCATTACACACACACTCCCTCCCTCACACACACACACTCATATATATATATACATAATTCTATAATTTTATTGAGTCATTCATCTCTAGTTAATGAAGTTCATTCTAAGCTAATGGGAAAACAATGAGTTAAATGAACTTGGTTTCATTCGAATCTTAAAATAATCAAAATTCAATATTTATATAATCACGTATATGGAGCTTGTCCTTATATACGTCCAAACTTAAATATTAATATTATAAATATTTACCGATACCACCTGATAAGATCCGAGTCAGTCCTAAACTTGTAAGCTGGATCCTTTTACGCTCCCGTTCACAGGTGATTACTCCACTCTAACATCGAATCATTCAATCTCTTTAATTAGATTTGCGTAAGCATACGCTTATCTTCGGCGTTCTAACTTTCCAATATTTCCCTCTATATTACTTCTAACTTACTGTTTAACTCTCCGCAGTTTCTAAATGTTATCAGAACAATCTTATTGACTATACTGCAATATTTATAATCTAATTTACAAACGTTATGGTTCATATACTAGAAGAGATTCAAAAATCATATAATGCCATATGAATATCAAATAGTGCTCCCTCTCCTTCCTAAGAGGTTAGTTGAAGGGAAATACGCAACAGAACCCCATAATTTCGATGCGAAACTCGTAATGAAGTTAACTATTTAATAATGAGTCTTTTTGTTGAGATTATTTTCTAATTAAGTATTTGAGTGTAAAATCTCGAAACATGTGATAGATATTTAATAAATGGTTGGCAATGTACGAGTAAAGATTCGTTCAAATAATCTCGAGATGATAAAATTCTCGTTCAGCAGAAATTTATTTCTTGAGCCCCAGATTGCTGAAAAGGATGGCATTTTTCTCAAACGCATTAGTTTTCGCTTTCGTTGAATGAAAAAATGCTGATAAAAACATTTCTAGCTGAATTAAATTCATTTTAAAGCAGTTACAAAAAAAAATTTTAAAGCAATTTTGCTTCGCTTGGGATTGTAAGCAAGTTTAAAAAAGCATTTCTTCGGGAAAAATTCAATTTTCCTTCCTTTTTGTACTTGTTATCTGGTTTGTAAAGCAAGCTTTGAAATAACGATTGCGAGTGGAATAGATCAATACTAAATCTTAAAAAAATGTCGCATTGCTTTAATTTCTTTCTTATTTTTTTCTTTCAATCTGAACCTTTCTTTTCATATTTGGGTTCGAAAATAAGCTTTAAATAATAACAATAGAAAATATTCTTCCTATTCTATACTGAATAAACCGTTTTTATTTAAAAGGATAAAAAAATGAATTGCTAAGTTCTGTTGTTTTAATAGTTTATTTTAGATATACTTATATTCTAAATAACTGAGTTACACTATCTCAGTTGACATTTCAATTTATATTTTACAATCTATAAAATTACATAAATTACTTCTCTAACCATTGTTTCAAGAAACTGAAAATAAATAAATTAATTATATGTTAAACAGAAAGAAGTATAAATTTTTATTAATATTTGTAATGAGTTTTTCACTAAAAAAAAATTGAAAATTGTCAATTTATTCTGCATGAAAAAACTGTCAACAACTCAACCATTCTCCTGCATTATTCCTATATTTCCGATATATATATATATATATAAACTACCATAAAAATTTTAGATGATCATCAGAGACGAGTGTCTGAGCAAGAGAGGCGAACAGCGCGTTTTTCGCTGTATTTTTGTTTTTTCAAACCAGGGAAATTTCACTATATACATTAGAGACCACATGGTCTGGATGGAGGGATTTCAAGGGAATCTAAATGTAGATTTAAAGTCTGGTAGGGATCATCCCTGCAAGTCTGTACCGTGGGAGAATGCTGATTTTGCAGATTTTAAGAGCGCGTGATTGAATAAATAATAATAAAAAAATCGTATCAGCAAATAAGAATAACATTATCTTTTAAAAGGAGAGAATGAGAAAATTTAGGAAATTAAATTAT